>APFE030775591.1:11164-93664 GCA_000404065.3 Pinus taeda
CCTCCTTAGCATGCTTAGCACTCATTGACACTTCCTGCACACCTCATATTCTTTCATTTCCATGAATTTCGACCTACTTCTCCCTTGTGTTTCCCTAGTGCTCCCTAACACCTCTTGGCATGCATTGGAATTATTTGACAGACCTTAGCCTAGAAAGTCTTAGTATACCTAGCATGAATTTAGATGCCTTGATATGATTTGGCATGTGTTGGCGTAATTTAATATTAAATTTAGTTGATATTAAATATTGGAAAGTAGGAGAGAAGTAATAGAGGGAGATTTGGCACTTAGAATGCGCTAACACTTGGCACATGGGACATATTTCCATCTAGCATTGGTGGACCTAGCATGCCCCTATTGGAACTAATCCATCTTGGTTAATTATTACAATAAGCGAGAGTTTACACTCCCTGACACACCTTGGCACTTGGCATGCAATGACACACACTAACATGCCTTGGCACCTAGCAATATTCCTTGGAACATCTTAGCATACCTAGTATGCTCGAGAACATATTGGCATTCCCTATCACTCCCTAACATGTGTTCACACACCGATGTACTCCAAGCTAGTACGCCTTGTTATTTCTTTGCATGCGTTGACACAGATTAACACTTGATAGGTGATGACACTTGGCACATATCGACACCTAGTGTTGGTGTGCCTAGAAAGCCCCTCTTGAAAAAAGTAAAGTCTTGATTTATTTACATTCTTATGTGTTCATTTCCTTGCATTTTAAGTTGGTGCTCCATCTTTTTTCCTTGAAACTCATTAGCATGCATTGGTACACCCTAACATGTAGCATATATTGGCATCCCTTAGCACTTGATACATCTTTGCATGCCTTGACACTATATGGCACATGTTGGCATTCCTTGACATTCCATAGCACACCCAAGCACTTCCTAGCATGCCTTGTCACTCCCTCCTTGGCATGCATGACACTCGTTGATAATAGTCCATGACAAACTATCTTATTCATTCATTTCCATGCATTTTGACTTGTTTCTCCCTTATATTTTCTTGGCACTGCCTAACATTCCCTGGCATGCTTTAATACTCTCTAACACACCTTAGCACTCTTCAACACACCCTACCACTCTATAGCATTCCCTATCCATTGTCCTCTTCAAAAAGGTAAAGTCCTAACTTATTAACCCTCTTATGTTTTCATTTCCTTGCATTTTATAAACTTTGTACTCCATTATTTTTTCTTGACACTCCCTAGCATGCATTGGGACACCCTTGAACTTGGTACATCTTGGCATGCCTTAACACCTATCATGTCTTGGCATGCCTTATCACCTATCATATTTTGGCATACCTTAGCACCTGACATATCATGAAATGCATTGGCATGCCTTGGTGCTATCTAGCATATACTAGCACCCCCTGGTGCTCCCTAACACACCTTGGCACTTCCTATCATACATTGGCATTATCTAAGAACATGCCTTGTCACTCCCTCCTTCACACACTTGGCACTCATTGACATTCCTTGACACACCCTCTTATTTATTCATTTCCGTAAATTTTTATAAGGTGATCCCTTGTGTTGCGTTAGCACTCCCTAACATTCCTTGACAACACCTTGGAACTCCTTAGAACACCCTACACCACTCCATAACATGCCCTAGCACTCCCTAACACACATTAGCAGAAGTTGACACATGTTGGAACTTAACAAGTCTTTGCATACATTGAGATGTCCTGGGATTATCTTTTGCATATGTTAGATTATCAACAATGAACGAGAAAATTAAACAAGCTCTTTATGTGCCCAAATTGATATACATGATGTTGATAAGTAAAGAGATATGTGTAGGTAAAAAACATTGAAAGGACAACCATTGAGATTGGAATATTTTAAAATTTGTTGTCTATTTAACAATGCCCCAACACCATAAAGATTAGGACTAAATGTTAAAAGCCCATCTGAAATAGATCTTATCAAGCCTAAAGTGTAAATTCCCAAGTGATCAAATAAACATCAACAATATACGATGTGTTAAGATCCCATTCATCAAGGAAATCAATGGAAAAAATGTAGGTGTATCTAGACCCTTTCTAAGTCAACAATATTTGGTGAATGATATGCCTGAGAGAGTTTTATTGAGACATGTGCAATGGTACATGGAAAATATTTGAGCTAAGTGCACAACAAAGAGATATTTTCCTAGTTTTACCTTAAAGCCATGCACATTTTCCATTTGTCAGAGAGAAAACACAATAATGTCCATGAGAGAAACCAACTATCAAGTCAAGTGCTAAATGTTAGAATTTTAGGTCTAAAGATTCCATGTTGATTTATATGAAATGCCACGATGTGCAAAAATGTTTCTATAGCGAGTGCCAACAAGCATAAGAAACATTAGTTTCAAATGACAAATGCCAACATGAAAGAATATTGCATTAATCACATGGTACCATGTATATTATGAAACGAAAAAAAAAAAAGGAGAAGCACACTTAGTGCCCATATGAATGACATACCAGGAAAGAAGTAACCAAGTGTTAAAAGTTGAGCATTGAATGTGCCCAAAACTCCAATAGAGAGCACACAAATGCTAAGCATTGTTGTTTTCCAAGTAAATTACTTGCAATTTTTTTTGGTTATCGTCAATATTTTTTGGGTGGGTTCCATAGATGGAATAGATCATACCTTGTTTAGAGAAAAAATGCATCATCTTATCAACGAGAATATACCTGGAAATATCTACTACATTTTATTACTTCCTCTTCAAATATATTTTAATCATCTTCAATATTTTGTAAAACTCCATATATCATGTAAAGACATACACCATGGCATGGAAATTTTGTTTAAAAATCCCTTATAGAATATGGCCACAAATTTACTATAGATAAACCCTTAGTTTTATGTTAAAACAAATATAAAAAAACCTCAACATGCCATGATCAAGGAAAAGTGAGTGAATTTTGTAAGGTATTAGATTAATGTTCCAAAAAGTCCTTGTAGCTATCTACTAATTCATAAAACTACAAATTGAAAGCATCTTATACATTAGGCACAAGTGTGAAGAAGATGTAAAGGGAAATCTCTATTGAAACTATAATAAAAACATAGATTTGTATAAATTTTTAGCAATAACACAATATTTCTGCATTAGATCTATGAGGAAAAGAGATCTGGAATCTGAAGATGAACCTATGCCTTCAACTGACACTCATAATACTCAACACCTTGTAATGGATGATGTGGTGGAATGTTGTTTGTCTTGTTGTTGTAGCATTTCTTACTACATCAATGTTATTGGGAATTTTGAACATTAACAAACTTTGAAGGCCATGTCGCATCTTCCAAGTTACATCAGAGGGATTTTAGTTTTGAGTATACCCTTTTTGGTATTTCATTCAAAACCTTGACACATTCTCTTGAATGTTATTCATCACTTTGTGTTCCAACTTGAGTGATTCATCCATGCATATTTTAACGAAATCAACAACCTTTATTTTATTTTTATTGACCACAGTACCACTCCTCATAGGATCCCACCCATTCTTTTGAGCTTGACCCCTCATCTGCTATAATAAAATGAAAGAACCCCTCTATGAAATAAAATGAGGGCAAACTCTCCTTTGTTCTAGGTGACAAAATCGAGATGCACGAATTCATTCAAATTTCTAAGTTTGCATTGGTCGGTTGTGTTGTTGGTTGTCATTTTAGAGGAACGACAATATCATAATCGATGACAAAGGAGTGGTGGTCTCACATCAACTTGCTACCAACCTTCAATATACTAGTAAGAGTTTGGCTCATTTTCTTTTTCAACAAGTCTAAAGAGTTTCATTGGGATTTGGATAAGGTTTGGAGTATCCAATCCACCCCTTTCATGCTTAAGCATTGGACCCCTATTTTTTATCCTACTAGGGAGAGAATAGATAAGATCCCTATCTCGCTTCGACTTCTAGGAATAAAAGCATAATTTTGGTTGGAGAAAGCTCTCAAGGAAATTTGAAACAAGCTGGGGAAATGCTTGGAGGTTGACCTCACTTTAAAAGACTCTATGGATATGATGGTGGAAAGGGTATTGGTAAATATGGATATCAAAGATGGCTTATGGGGTGGTTATGGGGTAAACTGAAACTCCAACATTAAGGCATCACTTATATTGAAACTGTAGACTACTAGGGCATCCCCTTCAAACATTGCAAATGTCATAGGCACAACCACAATGCTACAAACCATCTGTTGGGCCATTAATTTTTCATTATTATGATCACTTTTTAATGTCTATTTCATCAATTTATACCATTCTTTATCTCGTTCTTTATCATAAATTATCATATAATTCCATTTTATAATTATTTATGCTGTCATGGATAAATATTATTTATTCTCCTCCATTTTTAATAAATTGATGATTATTATGCATGATTTTACCAATGATGGTTTATTAATGAATGTGTTGTAACATCAGTCAGGATTTTAGCCTCCAAGGCCTTTTCCAGATTGTAAATATTATTTCTAGCTCATAATCAAATATTCTAACTCAGAAATTTATTGGAATATGAAGTGACCGTTTTTCATTGGATAGTTCGGACAAATTAAGGAGAATCCTGAAATCCGAGACATGCGTTTTCTATAGAACATACCAAATTAATTCTGTAGTAAATTTTTTTCCAAAATTCGGTTTGGATTGAGGGAAATGCAAGGTTCTTCGAAGGTGATTTTCTCAGATTTGTTGTTGTGGCCATTTTTCAAATTCTTCCAATTGCAATACCAAATTCAACTTGTTCCCGATGAATGTTGATGGAAATATCTTTTAGATCTGATCTTATTTATTATGTAACCAATCTAGAATTGTAATGGAAATCATTTTGTAATAAGCTTTGTTCTAACTTTCCTTTGCTCTCTGTGTATTTAAATGAAAACAGATATCAAAGAGGAAGGGGGATAATAAGGGGATAATGGAAGGATAATTAGGAGATAGGAGATGGACAATTCTTAGATAGGATGTAGGAGAAGAGATAAGAGATGAGAGATGGGAGATGAATAATTGTTGAATTTGAGGCAAAGCTAAAAGCTTCATTATGTTGTAACTATTTCTCTCATATGTTTTAATGAAGGAAGTTATCCATTGAGTTCTACATCTGTTATTTGTAATCTGATCTAAGTTATTTCTCAAGGTAGAACTGAGTCTTGGGCAGTTGGTTTGATAAATGAAGACCCATATGCATTCTTATTTGAGTTTGAAGTACTTTGTAGAGGATATTATTATTGTACTAATTATCAAAGGCTGAAAGTGTTTCCTCTTACTCTAAAAGGAGAATCTCTCTGATGGTTCATGAACCTTGGTGGGAACTGCATTCAAGCATGGGAAGACATGAAGAACGTATTATTGAAGAAGTATCAAGACTCTTGCAAGGCCAATGAAGATATTTTTTGTATGATACAAGGGAAAGATGAAAGCTTGGAGGAATATGTAGAGCAATTTAAATACAATTTTGAAAAATCAAAGCATAAGTATTTGAAAAAAGAGATCTTAAAAACACTTCTCCTTAAAGGAATCAAAGATGAATTTTTAGAACTCTTAAATCTGATAGGAAAAGGTGATATTTTTTAGCTATCATATGATGATGTTTGTGATTTATGCATAAGGTGTTCAAGAGGAATCTCCAAGGTTGGTAAGAATTCTAGAGAAGTTTCTTCTTTCTTTTCCAAATCTACTACAAGAATAGGAGACATAAGAGCCGAAATCAATGTTTTATTTGAAAATTTTAAATATGATTTTATTATCTCTTTGAATTCACAATTGTATGTTTTCCAAGTTTTGAAAAATCAAGCAGATATTGATGAAGTGTTTTGCCCTCATTAATCAAAGGAGTATCCCATAGATCGTCACTCTTCGTTATCTAGGATGGAACTGGCATATAAAAGAGATGGGGAAGCTGCAACAAGGTCAAAACCATGTAAACCATGGCCTACATTTATGGTTCAAAACACTTCCTCTCCATTTGTTTGCTTGCTTAATCCATTATGGAATACTTGTGTGTTAGGGTAACCATGTCAATCTCAATATAACCCTCACCAATATTGTCTACAAGTTTGGCATGGTTCATCTTATGATTACATGGATACTCTCCCACATCTTGTAGCACAACCACATCATCCATATTCTTTTTGAGCTTTTCAACAACATTTTGCTTTTCTATCAACACTATCCACACAAACCAATCAACTACATCATCAAAATGCTACATGCCCTACACAATTTCTTGCTAAACTCATTCCACACCCTCACCATAACAAGCCTGTAGAACATGCTTACAATGTTGGACTACAAAATTTACCTATCCTTATCACCCATTCTATCTCACATGCACCATTGTAGAAAACTTATATTGAGATTGAGAATGTTTCAAATCCAAAAAAATTGTAGAAGTTATGGAAGAAAATGAAGTTTCTTCTAGTCTGCATCAATAAGTTGTTTTAAAAACTCAAGAACTTCATGATATTACAGCTATGGGAAATCAAAAATGTAAAGGATATATTGAAGATTGATTTCAATCCATCATTTGTTTGCAGCATAACTCCATACTTCAACAATCTTTGACACCATCTTTTCAAGGGAAGTTGGCTTCCAATACCCTACTATTTATTAACATGCATTTTCAAATTTGGGTATATACATACTTGAGACTTATTTCAAAATGGCTCCACTATAAGTAATATTATATATACTAATATTCATTTTTCAAAGTAGAGTACGTTAGTATAGAAAATAAAATAAATAAGGATATAAATAAATACATTTTTTTTAAATAGTTGTTTTTGTTGCAACACACTGTGGAAATCGACATCGATAATAAATATTTTAATTTATTTGTGTATGTATATGTATTATATTGAAAATAATAGTTTTAAAAACACTCATACTCATTTTTATCCCCAATTTGGAAAAATTGCTTGAAAATCATATTTTTTGGCTTGCGAGCTTGATGAAAGTTCTGAAAACACAGTTTGGATAGTCATGTCTTGAGGAACCAAAAGGAATATTTTTAAAAACTATTTATATCCTAAGTATCCCTTGATGTTTGCTTTCCAACCCAATTTTAATCACTCTAGTTGGATTTGAAATGAAAAAATTATAACCAAAACATTGACATGGTGTCTAGTAGGAAGCTCAAGAATAGAGTTGGGATAGTTAGTGTTTGGGGGCCTAAATAACTATATTTTTAAAACATGATTCTATGGTATGTTCCTCTATGAATATTTTTTACAATGAAATTTGAATCACTCAATTTCGATATCGTATGAGAGATTTATGACCAAAATACTATTTGTTTAGCATAAATGTGCACTTTTAAAACTCTGTTTTTCCAGTTGTTCACTTGCATATTTGACCCATCAGTTATTCGTGTCTTAAAAAACTATTTATATTGGACATATATACATGAATATAATTTAATATTCAATTTGAATCATTCAAATCTGTAATCAAATGAAAAAATAATGCTTAAAAAATCCACTGTTAGTCTAAGCTGGGAAATTGAAAATGACTTTGTTATGCAAGTCATTCTAAGTAAATTTGGCAGATAATCTCATGAATCAAAACCTATTTCTATTGGTGAAATACCTTTTAGGTATCTCTCATTTGGGTTTTGAATCACTCAAATCAAACTAAAATCAAAGGAGTTATGATTAAAAAACTTATGGTTAGTATGGTCAAACACTGCTCTCCCGTAGGTGACAAATATTTTTTTTTGTTTATCTTTCTGTGGATTTGTTTACTTGTTATTTTTTTCATATGTCTTGGATTATGATGGCTTGATCACCTCTCTTATTCCATGATTTCATGTTTTATTACAGGTAGACACTTGTTTTTTGCAAGTTCTAGGAGAATAAAAGAAGTCAATTTATGAACAAGCGATTCTTGAAAAAAATGTTAATGAAACAAGAAAATTTAATCCAATTCATTACCTAACAAATTCATAATAGAAGAAATGGAGAATTGATTTCCATTTTCAAGATTCATGTCACTGCTGCCAAAACATTTTTCCAAAAGATAATTTTTTTCCATTGATAGATTGATATTCCCTTAGGAAATAACATCATAGCTATTGTAACTTAATTAATTAATTTATTTACTGTTTTTAAATAAAGTTTTGTTTCTTTTCTGATTTCTTTGATGTTTTTGTGTTTTAGGTGTTGTTTCCTTCAAAGTTGTAGTTTCCGTTGCGCTGGCAAATGAACAATTGTTATTTAGTCAATTGAACAGCTCCTATTCGGCAGAACGAAGAACTCTGATTCATTTTTGGGTGTGTTTAAGAATTGTTGTTCAATCAATTGAACAACACTTTGTGTGTTTTTTTGTTCAATCGATTGAATGATTGTTATTCAATCAATTGAATAACACTTATTTGTTTCCATGTTTTTTTTTTTTTCAATCGTTTGAAGGATTTTTGTTCAAACAATAGAACAACGCTCTTTGCATGTTTGTTGTTCAAGTGATTGAACAATTGTTGTTAAATCAATTGAACAACACTTTTTGTTATAAAACCAGCTCACAAAAAGATAGAAAAGATAGATCAATTCCTTAGAAATAAGACTCTTCGAGGAGGCAACCTACTTTACATTACACAAATGAACAATTCTTGGATGATAAAATTGACAAAACCTCCTTTCTATATATAGTAGTCTAAGGGGTCATAATATAATAAGAGTCGAAATAACAATAATAATGTAAGGGCACAATTATAATAATAGTGGGCTTCTATGGGGCACAATAATAACAATATGGGGACTACATGGTCACAACAATATAATAAGGGGATTTTGCTAATAACAATAAGCTATTACACTAGTAGTATAGGGACCTAACATTCCCCTCTCCTTCAAAAAGTGTTGTCCTCAACGCTTGAGTAGTTCTCGATGCTTTTGTATAAAAATTTTGTCCTTCCATGTGAAATCTTTAGCGGGTAAGTTCTTCCACTTGATGAGATACTCTAAAATTGATCAATTTCGTAGCTGTCAGGTTTTTGTTTCTGTGATTGCTCTAGGCTCCAATATGATTTTTCCTTCCTCGTCATGTTCTGGCAATATTCATTGAACTGGATCTTCTGCAATTTTCGGATGACTGGCCACACTTCTTTGTCCTTCTTCCATTCATTCCTTGCTTCATTTATCCAATCTGGTTGGATAATAGAAATAACACAAAACAATGCTTCCACATCCTCATCCTTTCTTGAGAGTGCATCTGCGACAACATTTTGATTCTCTTTTTTCTAGATGATTTCAAAGTCATAACCCAACATATTTGTGACTTGGGTTTTTTATTCTTCTAAAGATAACCTTTGTTCTAAAAAGTATTTAAGACTATCATTAGGTAACATCACCATTTCTTAAGTGCATGTAATATTCCCATCATTTCCTTCTCATAAATATCTTGCTTGAGATGTAGCCATAAAAATACACAATCACCTACATCAAAACTTCTTTCACTGCAATATTGATCTTCCTGTTGTTTCATTTGATTATGCACCAAAAGTGGAATTATCCTTTAAAAGTTGGAGAACTTGTTGTTGATGCTCGATGTGATCTTTCACTGCTTGAATCTTTTTCTTCTCGATATGTCCTTCTATCTTGAGAGTTTGAGGAGTGGTAATTTCTTCCAATGCATTACAAGATATGGTCAGATTCATTTCTTGATGCTCAATGTGATCTTTCACTTCTTGAACATTTTTCTTTTTGATATGTCCTTCTATGTTGATATTTTGTGGAGTAGTAATTTCGACCAATGCATTACAAGATATCGTCACATTCATTTCTTCTTTCTCAATGTCATCTTTCACTTCTTGAACCTTTTTATTCTTGATGTATCCTTCTATCTTGAGTGTTTTAGGAGTGGTAATTGTTACTAATGCTTTACAAGATATGGTCAGATTCATTTCTTCTTTCTTTGGGGTTGGTTCCTGGTGTATAACCTCTTCTTTTCATGTTCCTTGATCCTTTTCTTGATCCTCTTCACAATCAATGTAAAATAATTTCTTCTCAGCACACTTATGACCTTTAATGTAATTGTTATCACAATTGTAACAAAGCCTTTTGCTCTTTTTTATTCCAATTGTTGTGGTGTCAACCTTGTAGGTTGTGGAAGGCTAGGAGAAACAACACTTCCATATTTGTAGTTGTCAAGGGTATACTTCCTTGTTTCCATAATTTTTCTTTCCACTTTTCTTTGCAACCTGAATGCCCTCTCCAATGAATCAGGTTCCTATTAAAAGATGAACCTCATGTTGAATGTTATATTTTAAAGTCCCTATGAAGACATCAATCCTCTACTTCTCTGGAATATCATTTTCCCTTATATTGACCTAGTTCTAAATATGAAGATGCAATACGTACCTTTTGTAATAGTTCACCTCATGTAGATAAAAATATTTCCCCATCTGTAGTATCCAATTTAATGGATCCTTACCATAAAACTTCCTCATATCGGTTTTTCTTGATTTTAGGAGCTCAATGTTGAAATGAATGTAACTCTGTACTTTTAGATCTACAAGTTCTGAAATTGCGTCTTCCAGTAGCCCTCTGAGTCCTCTCTCTAACCCCACAAGTCTGATCAAGATTGGATTCTACAAGGAAGCGTTATGTCAAATCTCTCACGCTGACCTGATTATATAATAATTTATTAGAGCTAAATTGTACGAAGTGCCACGTGTTTCTGTCTTGACCTTAGGATCTGAAACTAATATATAAAAATCTACAATTTGTCATCTTTTCGTAAATTCTAACAAAAATTCAATCTGATGCTCACAGAGAAAGTTATGACGATTTTCCCAACGTCAGTTGTTTGGAATTTAATTCAGGAGTTTACAAAAACCCTAATTTCCTCACATCATATCTTTGAATGTATAGCACTTTAAGATCTTAAATGTGTACCCGAGGTTTAGAACGATGTCTTCTTAAATGGTTTTTTTTTATAGCTTCGGACACTTTATAGAAAAAAATTTATAGCGACAATTACACGATGACCTGTTTTAGATGGAATTGTAGAGCTTGCAACAACACTAACTTTCTCAGATCATATCTTCGAAAATATAGTGAGACAAGATCTAAAATTAAGACCCAAGATTCATAATGATTCCTTCTAAAATGGGTTTTTTTTTAAGCGTGCAAAATTTTGTAGAGAAAATGTTATAAGGAAATATCCATGATGACCTATTTAGAGTAGTGAAACCCTAGAATCCAAAGCTCTGATACCAAATGTTATGAAACCATCTCACAAAAAAGATAGAAAAGATACATCAACGCCTTACAAATAAGCCTCTTCGAGGGGGAAACCTCCTTTACATTACACAAATGAACAATTCTTAGATGATATAAATGACAAGACCTCCTTTCTATATTTAGGAGTCTAAGGGGTCATAATATAATAAGAACCAACATAACAATAATAATGTAAGGGCACAATAATAACAATAGTGGGCTTCTATGGGGCACAATAATAACAATATGGGGACTACATGGATACAACAATATAATAAGGGGGTTGTACTAATAACAATAAGGGGTTACACTAGTAGTATAAAGACCTAACATTTGTTGTTGTTTTTTTTCAGTTGTTTGAACGATTGTTGTTCAATCAATTGAACATCACCTTTTGCATGTTTTCTATTCAATCATTTAAATGACTATTGTTCAATCAATTGAACAACAATTTTGGTGTTTTCCTGTTCAAATTGATTGAATGATTATTGTTTAATCTATTGAAAATCACTTTTGCGTTTTTACGATTTTGTTGTTCAATGGGTTGAATGATTGTTGTTTAATCAATTGAACAACACTTTTGCATTTTTACGATTTTATTGCTCAATCAATTGAACGATTGTTGTTCAATCAATTAAACAATAATTTTTGCATTTTTTTCAATTTTACTGTTCAATCAATTGAACGATTGTTGTTCAATCAATTGAACAACACTTTTTGAGTGTATGTTGTTCAATCAATTGAACAACCTTGATTTTTTTTTTGTGTTTGTTGTTTAAATCTGTAAAATGAATAACTGCGATTTCTCTTTACTATTCCATCACTGGTCATTCATTTTTCCATTTTTCTTTCTCTGTTATGTTTCAATAAAAACCATTTGGTTGGATTTGTGTAGAAGATAAAGAAAAGTAGTAATTTTAATACCATTATGACCTATTGGGGCAAAGTCATTACCTGTCATTTAATTTTTTAACTAACGGGTTTCGTAAACTTGTGAAGCATGCATGCATTGTATGTGCTAGAAATTTTCTTTTACTTTAGATCAATCTAACTACAAAATAATGAAAACCAATTCATCTAATTTATGAAATCAAATAATGAAAATGAAATTCAACTAACCTGAAATCAAAAGCAACTAATGCATACTTAGTTACTCCAACATTCAATTATGAAGTGTTACCTTCTTGAGATGATGTGTAAGCAACTATTTAACTTTAACTTCTAATGTCCTAGAAATGCAAGTAAAGTGTGTAGAAAATAACTCAGTAATTGCATGTATTAAATATTCAACCATTCAATCTTGAAATATGAATAAATCAATTTCTTAGAATGATCTTTAGGAATATCAGTTAATGCAATTAAATTAGGATCTTAAAAGCAAATATAAAAGCATGAAAAAGTAAAGCTCAATGATTGCATAGGTTGAACATTCAATCACCCAATTTGAAGTCACCTTCTTGGCCTAATCTTTTATTCAATTATACAATGAATTGATAGTTTGATTTAAGAAAGTAAATAACAGAACATGAAAGGAAACTAAATAACTATGAGCTCTTGCCTCAAACTTAATCCAATTAGGAAATACATAAATCTTTCCTATTGAAATGTTTTTAGAAAAGCAAATATTACAAAGTCATTCTAAAACTAATACTAAGAAAGCAAATGAACTTTAATCTATAAAAGCAATTAAATATTGCACATTTTAGGTAGCTAATCTAAAAGTGTGAGAGATGGTAAATCGATATGCTCCATATATAAGCAAAACCGAGTCAAAATGAAGGAACATTCATGAGTAAGGTGCTACAATATAATTCTGTATTCAAAGCTTAAGCATAACACAATGTTACACATGAAAATGATAGGAGAAAACTTCCCTTATTTATAAAAAAAGATGAGAAGCTATCTCTTTAATGAGAGTCCATGAATCTCTCCCCATATCTCTAAAGTTACAATAAAAATAGGAAATGATAAGACACATGTCTTCTTATAGTTTCAATACAAATAGGAAATGAGACACATATCCTCATGATCCCATGATCTTCTCCACCCAAATTCGAATTTGGTTTTGGGAGGCCACATAAGGGTCTTTTAGAAGCTTAATTTTGACCTACAAATGTCAACAATCTCATCCCACTTGTTAGGTATAAGCATGTGCACATCATTTTCTAATTTTTAACCACTTAAAAATGCTAAGAACTAATAAACTTTCGAAAAACATAAATGTGGCCCAATAATGATAATGGTAAATTAAATATAATGAAATGGAGGTAAGTCTAATGAAATAAAGGTGGAGTGAAAGTGACAATATGGAAATATAAGTGAAAATATAATGGAAGTGAATGACAATTTCATTGTCTAACATACCCCCAATTGAAGCTATTGCATGTCCTTATGCAATCTATTACATTAATTATTTTTTATTCTTAATATTTGGCTTAACTTTGCATGATATCATTTGATAACTTCATACTTCTGCAAAATCTTTTAGTTGAATTGCAACATGGTTTGTTCTTGTGTTACAACCATATTTTGTTGTTTCATTCATTTTTTATCTTTGAACTTTGCATAATGATAATTTGATTATGGTTGCAAAGTATATCTTTATTGGATTGCATCGTAGTTGGTTATTCTGTGACAACCATAATTGTGTTTGTATCCAATTATCCTTTTTTAGTACTTTTGACATGCCTTTGTATGATCATAAGAATAATGTAATAGTTAATATCTTTTGAAACTATGTGGGATTTTGAATGTGATATGAATATGGAAAAATATGAATATGAATGTATCCCCCCCCAACTGATGATGTTGGCAGTTTTATGAGATGAGGAAGAGAAATGTTTTCTTTTCCAAAAATTACCATTCTAGCTTTTCAAGGAATTTTATGGTAAAAAGTTAGAAAATGGCATACCTTAACTTACCCTTTAGAAATGGATGAGCTACATGTGTGGTGGCTGCAAAATTATGATCATAAACTTCTTCAAGTGGTTAGACAAGTCATGGAGAAAAGATTCAAGATGCCTTTTTATTTTCTTTTATTAAAAGTTGTTGAATCTGCTGCGAAATAGTGTTGGTTTTGCTACTTCGATTTAATTCCACAACTATTATTTGATTCTGTAGCTGTCATCTGATTTTGCAGTTGCTATCTGATTCCACAATTGCTATCTAATTCTGCAACTGTTGTTTGAGTCCGCAGCTGCCATTTGGTTTTGTAGCTACATATCTTCTACATTTGCTCCAATGGTTAAAATGATAGCTTTCATGACTTCAAAACTCATTGGAACAATTCCTACTATGTGAATAAATGTTCTAATGTAGAACATAGCAAGAAATTGTTAGCTTATTGGCCATTAATGGATGGCACTAGTCAACACGAGAACTCTCACCATTGATGACAATGAGAGTCAAGATTCCCAAACACATCTTGCTAAGTACGGAAAAATTTCTTATTGTCGAGTACCTAGAATATTCGATAAACAAGGGACATTGATGTATTCCCATTGTTCGTCAGCATGAGGATATGCCATTAAGGCATGCAAGCCTGAAGGTGTTTTTGCAAGGATTTTAGACTCAAAGGACTATGGACTCAATAATTTGCATTGAAGCAGGGTTTATTTGTGAAATGAAAAAGGATAGGAAAGGAAAAATGAAAATGGAAGATAACAATGGAAAATAATAATGACAATGGGCAATAAGCATGTAAGTGAGCTTCTTTCTTTTATTTGTGAGTCAGGTAAAAAGTGTATGTGAATAAACAAAAATGAACAACTAACTCTTGCTGGGAAAAATGATTGTGGCTTGCTTTGAATTGCTTGGTTGGATTTATAATTCAAAAGGGAGGAAAGGTAATGGTTTTGATGGATATGGACATGGACTTGTTCTTATGTTTCTCATGGAATCGGTACTTCGAATACCAATTGTGCACCCAATTAGTTTTCTTCAATGATTATTCGACCATCCCAAACTTGCAAAAAAACTTGACATAATGAACATAAGCGTGTTCAAAAAGAAATGGCCAAATTACTTTCTGGTTCTTATGCAAAATATAAATGTCAAATAAAACAGATTAAGAAAAATCAAAAGTGTTATATTCAGTCCAATTCATGATATTTATAACAATCCATTTTTAAAAAATAGCCATGAAAATTAAATTAACTCCCCGTTTTCAGATGACTTCATGTACTGTGCTCAGTAAGATAATTGGCATCACAAAGATTTGCTATGCTCTGCAAGTTAAAACTTCATAGAAAAATACACAACAACAATATTAACGCCAAATGTTCATAAATCATCTCAATAATTTTCCAACTGTTTTGCAAGACAATTTACTGAATCATATTGTGCTGCAAAAATACACGCTGTCAACAATTTTGAAGCGATAAAAATATGAAAAATACACTGTCAAAAAAGATATTTCAATCAAATTTTGCAAGTATTTTTCACTTAATAAATTTCTTCAATAAACTGAATGCATATTATTATCATCCACCGATTTTTTTTACATAATTATTATTATTATTATTTTTCACAAATAAATTGATTTCTTTCATTCAATATTTGAAAATTATTGTTGTTCATTTCATTACTTCAGAAGTAGGGACCTTTCCTATTCTTCAGATTAATAGTGGCCTCCACATTATCTCCCTTTGTTTCGCTTGGAAATCCACATCTCACATTAGTCACTATCTGCATGTTTGGCACAAGTCGCATTAGTGTATCAACCACAAATATGAATTTGCTGATTGTGTATTCATGCTTCATAGCATTCAAAAGATAATCACTCCCTGACTGCACTGACACATGACAAAATGAGTATACACATGAGTGCAACATTAACTTAGAAATTTATTCCAAGTGTTCAAAGATGTAAGGATGGTAAATATGTTGAAATTTTGCAGAGGAGCAAGAGTCATTGTTTGATTGGAAGTCTTAGTGAATTAAATTTGTTATTCCCAACAAAACCTCATGCATAAAAAAAATCCATTTTCCTCACATAGTCACCAATCAGGGTCTCGAAGAACAATGATTTTTCCCAAATTGGTTAGGAATCTGAGGAAATGGTTTCCGCATTACTAAATTCATCCTGTTCCAGAAAAACCCCATGTCCCAGTTTTTTCATATTTTCCTTGGTTTTCTTAGAAAATTTGTTTTAAAATCGAGTGTCAAGGCAGTTTATGCTTTCTGGCAATTACATTTTCTGCAAATATCAATTTCGTATTTCTCCTAAACGGTTGCAAAATCTAGAAAATCGTTCACAAGTTACCTAATTTCCCCCATTCTAGAGAAAACCCATGCCTCAGTTTTTTTAGGTTCACCCTGGTTTGCTCAGAATTTGTGTTTTAAAATCATGTGTTTATGCTGCTGCGTTTTCTAGAAATGTTCCTGTGATTTTTGATTTGCAGGTTTTGAAGGTTGGGCTTGTGGCTGTGTGGATGTCTTCTAGAAAAGGAAAAGGGAATAAATAACTATATCAATCATCATAGAGACAATTCTATGGCTCGAAATCTAGAATGAGATAAAAGTGGGACAATGCTTTGAAGAAATCTAACCGCATCATTTTTTTAATCTCACAGAAAACTCTTGCATTACAGAGGTAAGGATTTTTGCACATGGATTTGTAAGTCTTGCAATAGCTAATAATTTTTATGATATACTAACAAAACAATTTCTTTTTCTAATCCTTTAGGTCGCACGAAGTGCAGAAGGAGAGCATACTTTAGAGATTTATTTTGTTAGCATATTTAATATTTTATCAATCGATTCCTCTGTAGATTTTGCAAAAAAATAAAATGAAAAGGCTTGATCTCATACCTTAAATTATCGTTTGTGATCTTCATTTTCCCTCCTTGTTCTCAACCATTTTTTTATTGAAAAATTTTCCTACCAAGGCTTAGTAGATGGATGGTTCCTACTACACCATAAAACATCAAATTTGTCCTAAAAACTATAAAAAATTATTATTTATTTTTCCTATCTATCTAAAAAGTATTTTATTTTTTACTTTTTAAGTATATTCATGCTTCCAATGAAACCATTTACGGATTAGAATTTTTGAAATGCTCATATCCAAACTTGAAAAATGTACTTGATTGTTTGTAAGGATATCCAAAATCGACTTGACCTTTCGATTTGCCGTAATGATCTCTTGAAGAATTGATGAATATTGTGGCATAACAGCCTTTTGATACCATTGATCAATATAGTCTTTAGGCTGCATTCTAGACCCTTTGTCCATAAATGGTTAGTAAAAACAAAATCAAATAAAATACACTCTAAACTGAAAGCTAGATCCTATGCACACTTCCCCGACAATGGTGCCAAAATGTTGAGGAAAAGTGATTTCCTGTCATTTAATTTGTCAACCCAAGAGTTTCGTAAACTTGTGAAGCAAGCATGCATTATATGTGCTAGAAATTGTCATTCAATTTAGATCAATCTAACTACAAAATAATGAAAACAATTCATCTGATCTATGAATTCAAATAATGAAAATGAAATTCAACTAACCTGTGAAATCAAAAACAACTAATGCATACTTAGTTACTCCAACATACAATTATGAAGTGTTATCTTCTTGAGATGATGTGTAAGCAACTATTTAAGTTTAACTTCTGATGTCCTAGAAATGCAAGTAAAGTGTGTAGAAAATAACTTAGTAATTGCATGTATTAAATATTCAACCATTCAATCTTGAAATATGATTAAATAAATTTCTTAGAATGATCTTTAGGAATACCAGTTTATGCAATTAAATGAGGATCTTAAAAGCAAATATAAAAGCATGAAAAAGTAAAGCTCAATGATTGCATAAGTTGAACATTCAACCACCCAATTTGAAGTCACCTTCTTGGCCTAATCTTTTATTCAATTATATAATGAATTGATAGTTTGATTTAAGAAAGTAAATAATAGAACATGAAAGGAAACTAAATAACCATGAGTTCTTGCCTCAAATTTAATCCAATTGGAAAATACATAAATCTTTCCTATTGAAATTTTTTTAGAAAAGAAAAGATTATAGTCATTCTAAAACTAATACTAAGAAAGCAAATGAACTTCAATCTATAAAAGCAATTAAATCTCACACATTTTCGATACATGACCTAAAAGTGTGGGAGGTGGTAAATTGAGATGCTCCATATGTAAGCAAAACCATGTCAAAATTAAGGAACATTCTTTCCTGCAGGATGTATCGGTCCTATAAAATCAATAGCCCACTTATAAAATACTTGCAGTGAAACTTGAGGGTTAAGGGGTAATTCACCTCTTCACGAAGGCTTTCCTGTCCTTTGGAAAACATTAGGTGCCCTACAACAAGCTTTAGAATCCTTATGTAATGTCAGCCACCATAAACCTATGTACAAAATATTTTGCACAATTGTTTTTCATGCATAGTGTCCTCCCGCTGCTCCTCCATGTGCTTTAGCGAGGATACTATCACACTCAAACTCTAGAAGATACCTTCACAGTATTTCATTTGTTCCCATCTTATACAAGTTACCCGAAAGCACTGAAAAATATACAGAGTGGACTACTAATTCCTTCTTCTAATGAGTGGAATATGCTTCTCGAGATGTACCCATAGTTAAAAACTGAATGATATTCGTAAAATGATCATCCACGATGCTCACCACAAAGAGCTACGCTTCCGACTGTCCTTCCTCCAAACTACTTGGTTCTTCGCCCATTTCAATCCTTAAGAAGTGGTTTGGTCCTACATTTAGCCTTCTAGGCTTCACAATTACTTCATAGTCATACTGTTGAAAAAACAATAACCATCAAGGTATTTCCCACGCATAACATGCTTATTGACCAGGTACTTCAGCGCAGAGTGATCTATATAAATTTTAAAATGTCCACCCAAAAATTAATGTCTAAATTTTTGCAGTGTGTAGACCATCGCTAGTCCTTCATGCTCTGTAGTGGAATACTTCTTTTTCATCTTTTACCAATTTTTTCTCACAAAGGCTATCAAATGATAAATATCTCCCTCTCTTGCCTATGTTAATACGACACCTAGTGCAATGCAAGAGGCATCTACATGGACATGGAATTATTTCTTCGAGTTTAGAAGAACAAAAATACGTGTAATCACCATCTTGTCCTTCAATACATCCAGGTTGTGTTGAAATTCTTCATCCAACCAAAACACCACATATTTCTTCAATAATTTTTCCATTGGCATGGTTATCTAAGGATACACATTGATAAACTTTCTATAATACCCAGTGTGCCCCAAGGTCACACGTAACTAGTTTACATTCCTAGGAGCTTCTAAATTCACAATCACAATAATCTTCATAGGGCCCACCATCAATCCTTGCTTACATACTACATGACCAAGTAATATTACAAAGGGCACAAAGAATATGCACTTCTTTAAGTTCAGCGTGATATGAGATCTTCAACATGTATCCAACATAAGGTGCAGACTTGCAACATGGTGCTTCACCAACCCTAGCATAGTCCAATCATCAAAATAAACCTCCAAACATTTATGAATAAATTCATCGAACTTTGCGATTACCATCCGAGAGAAGCTTGCACACGTGTTCTTCAATATGAACGACATTACTGTATACTGAAATCCACCCAACTTCGTTGCAAAGGTTGTCTTGCTTCGATCTTTTGATGTGATATTTATTTGATGGTATCCCAAAAATCCATCAGTAAATGAATAGGCCTCCTATCCTCCAACATTCTCTAATAATTCTTTTATAAATGGTGTTGGAAATGGATCATGCACACATGCATTATTCAATTTTCTTAGATTGATGCATATCCAAATTTTTCCTTTCTGTTTCTTCTCTTGGACAACCATTGTGCTCACCCAATCGGATTCTTCTACTGGTTCAATAATACAGGCATCCAACATCCTATGAGGCTCTTGGCGCACCTTTTATTTATACTTCAGATTTAGCTGATAAGGTCTCTTCTTAACGGGCTTCGCATCTGGTTTCAATGTAATCTTCATAATGCCAAAATATCTAATAATCCCCTTCAGATCTGAAAGCTTTGTTGGAAATATATCCTGGTATTCACATAGGAGTTACCTTATCGACTGCATCTTCATCTCAATAGCCTCCTATCTTTGCAAGCATAGGCTTTGCTTCGGATTCAATATTTACTTGTCTACTTTTCAAAACCTATGATATCTTTGGGTTTTCTTCTTTTGGTCCATCAACTTCGCGATGTCATTCTGTCTCCAGAATGTTAATATTCCATGGATATTATTCTTCCCCTTAGCAAGCAACTTGTAGCATTCTAGCGCATGGCACAACTGTGTACTCCAATCTAGCCGAGTCCATTCTACTGGTTCCTTAGGCATTTTGAATATAGCATCTTTTATCTCCTGGAGTGCTTCGTCAATGCATTCAAGCCCATCCTCAAAGCTAAATTCAATAGAAAATTTTCTCTTAATATATCCCACTCTGCTGTCCCATCGTGAATCTTTGTTTCTAAAAACCATTTCATCGGGATTGTATCTAAGGTATGACAAAAAATGTGCACCCATTCTAGTTGTGGCTCTATTCCCCATGCCTTATTCCATCATGCCAAATAATCACACATACCATCCTTCCCACTGTACTTCTCTTTCATCCAGGTATTGGCATATCTAAACCATAATCTCATCATTCTTCTATATTCCTTCCATCCAGCAAAGTATTACTTGTGCGTACCCCACCAACGGGTAGGCATAGCGCACAGTGACAACTCTAGTGCCCTGGAAGCGATGTTCTTTAGATACATCCCTTTAAAATTCATCTAAAAACAGATCCACATCAGTGAAATCATCATAATGTGGAAAATTTCTTATCTAAGTTGAAACACACCTCAGTTCTTCTGTCATCATATTACACCGGAGGGTAGATACTTCATGCATACAATTCTGCCAGTGCTCAAGTTCTTTATCTGAGTCTGAGGTGCCATAACTATCTCTCTCCCTTGCAATTCGTCCATTGGTCGTAGGGTTGATCCAATCTTCGTCTCCTGTTGTGATGTTGTATATCTGATCCAGATCATCATCATCCTCCACAAAGTCACAAACAGGTTCAATATAGTGCACTCCCTCGGCAGGATCTAGTGGTAATACAACCCGTAGTGCCTTCCTTTCAAAAGTCATTTTCCGTTTCTTCAAGTTGATTACTACATCCATGAAAAAATCCCACTCAATCCCTAGTAGTGCGGGTTATGGGTTACTATCATCCACTATTTCAATGACCTCAAAGTAATCTAGCATGCTTGCACCCTCAATGTCTATCATTACACCATATAAGCGCCCCATCAAAATAATTTTCTGTTGATTAGTCATGCACAACTAGATAGGAGACCACTGTAGTGCAGGCCTCTCCATTCTCTCCCATGTCTTTTTAGTCAATACATTTTCACTAGATCCCAAATACAAGATTAGCTAGTCCATTTCATATTCTCCTATTTGTGCGGTTAGCCTCATCTCGCACCCCGTTCACATCTTATGCTTACCAATTTTTCTCATGTTGCACTGTTTAGCAGGGGTATTTTGTTTATTCATGCACTTTTTGATTACCTCTTGCAACCCTTCTACTGGTTTCTTATCACACAACAAATTCATACAGGTCTTTAGAAAAGTAGCTAACACTGACGGATCTACCTCCTACATCGCATCAGTTTTTGGCAATTTCCCTTGGTTTCTTGAGGTGGAGGCCTCAGTGAAGCTCTTCTTGGCTTCCAAGAGTGTTTCTTTAGCATGGTGAAGGTCAAATCCAACTTCCCTTTCAGTGGCCTTGCTCACCCATACCTAGGTCTCTAGTTCTTTTCCCTTATCTTCACAAGTGGTCCTACCACTTCTTGTTACTATATTTACATTATGATTTTCTTCACATGGTTTTGCCTTCATCATTTGGATATTCTGCGTAGGCTACTATGGCTGAGTCTTGTTTTATTGCATTTTTTCTATAAGGATCAGACAATATTCTATCACATGGTGAAACTGTCTATAGTACTGACATGAGAGATGTGTTGGGTTTTGGAAGTCTTGCGCGAAGTGTCTTGCCTTACCACAATTATAACAGATCACTTGTCCCTGACCTATAACATCCCCTCATCCTCTTCCTCTTCCTTGACCTTGGAATCTTCCACGTGCTCCACCTATGCCTTGCTCTTGAGGCTGATTTTTAGCCTACATGTGGTAGGTAGGGGTTCAATCCACCATCAATTCATAGCTTCAACGATGATGCTCATCATAACCTATAGACTTGTAGAAATTATAAAACAATTGATGAGGTGTTTGTACAAACTTCTGTAGGAGATGACAATTGTTTGCCGTGTGGTTTCTATAACTTGACAGATAGCGCACCATGGTACAACTCTTGCATTGTTACACAACCTTTTGTCACTATCCCTATAGTCCCCGGTTCATGATCCTAGAGGATCTTTACAATGAACCCTACATGCTTCCTTATCATGAATAAAATCCCATCATGTCCCTCTTCATGAGCAGAACAAATCCCTTTTGCATCATTTCCCAATATTTTTCCTCTTACCCCAATTTACAAGACCAATGCTAATGACATGTTTCGTACTCATGCTGATTTATATAGATTAAAACCTGGACTAGTGCTATACAAATCTACTAAGCCTTTTCTCAGTCACATCGATCCTCTTTTGGCAAGTTTTTTAAATATGGAGTTGAAGCTTCCATGGCTAGAAGCTTCGTAATGGAAGTCTGGTAAATGATTGGGCTGGATGGAGCCGAGGAAGTTAGTTTGCCCTCCTTTTCCCTATTAATATGGAACAAACCCAAGAGTTAAGGCCTCTCTCATGAAAAGAGGAACCATATCCCCTCCATCCAAGCTATATAAACCCCTGCTTTTACAAGCTAAACTAGTTTTCAGTCTTAGTATTTTTGTTGCTTGAATAGTCAACAAGATATCATAGTTTGTAGCTCTCTAGTTTATGTTTGAGGGAGAATAGTGTGTTTGGTTTGGTTTTATACTAAAGGGAAGAAGCCTTAAAACTTTCATTGTTGGGGCTATCCATGAGATGCTATCAGAAGTGTGGGAACCCAGATACGTCAGAGGATACTAGCAACGTCAAGCATTGGTTGTAATCTCTTTCGGAACTTATATGAATAAAACTATTGATTGATTTCCTACATTAAAGTGTTATCTTACATTTGATGTCTTAATATTCCTTGACCTGTTAAGTAGGTTGAATGCAAGTTGTATGCTATCACATTTGTTGTTTTTGTTTGTTTTCTTGTTTCAAGCATTCAAAAGAAGGAAACGAAAAGTAGATGGAGTAAGGAAGTAGGATCATCACCAAGCGTAATAGCGTTCTAAGAGGTAGGCCTTCTTATTTGGTTCTAGCTTAAGGAATCTTTCCATAGATTTTTTGTTTGTGGCTAGACCTTCTCTCTCAGGCTAGAGGAATCGTCTGTGTCCGCATTGAGAATTTACCTGCATCACAAATTGGCAACTCCACTGGGGAGCCAATCCTTCTATTCGATTGATTGTCATTTTATGGTTTTGTGTGAACTGTTCTAGTATCACGATTTCCCTTGAGTTTTCTCTGCTTTTCCTGGTTTACTGCTCTGAGTGTGAAGTTTATAGTGGCAAGTTTGGTTTTAGCCTTTGAAATTTTTTATTTTTTTCCTTGAATCCTTGGTTAGCGTGTTTATTTTTCTGACAGTCGCACCAATCAATGCGAGATTATCTAAAACCATCATGATAACCCCCTTCTCGTGCTTGTCTTCAGTTAGGAAGTCGTATCAATTCCAGTATGTGAATATTAGGGTTTCCCCTAGCTCATAACTAGTGTGTCTTGCCCTTCTGATTTCTGCCTCTTAGCTTGTTCTACCTGTGTTCTCCCTGACTACAAAGCTTCATTAGCTTGGTTTATATGCTTGTTTGGTTTTCCTTTTATTTACTTGGTTTCTTGAGGCCTTGGATGGTTTATGGCCCTAGGGCATCTAGGTCGTCATCCATTCAACTATTTGTGTGCTCAACACGTCATGTTGTTGGATAAGTTACTCCTTGCATTTCATTTTTGGTCCTTTTGTTGCTTTGATTTCCATTTGACAAGTTTTGTTTCTTGATTAAGGGTCTCTTTTCGGGCATAAATCACATTTCTCATATTTTTTTTGGTTGAGTCTTTGCATCATTATTTTGGAAGTTATTATCTTTTGTGCTTTGCATTTGCTTGAGGTTGATTGTTTTGAAAAAAATTCATTAGAGTGTTTGTGAAAGATTTGTTTTATCATTTTATTGAAAAATACATAATTCTAGTTTGCTGAATCAATATGTTACATTAACTAGCATCATTGAAGACTATAGTTGTGTCATCATTTGCATTGGAAAAGAAATGAATTCTCTTTACTATTGAAAGGACTACTTGTAGTGCATTTGATAGGGGAATGATAGGAATGGTGAAGGTTTTTTCATTATTTTGTTTTCAAAAAGTGAAGTAGTGAAAAGATCACTGTGATTTCAATTGCTTATTTGTTGCATTGATTACGTTTTCTACTCTCATTAGTGTAAACAATTCATCAAATTGAAAGGGTATTGTCCCATTTAGCTACATATAGGATTTTTTCGAGTCACATCGATAAGGCCTAAAAACCAAGACATAATTTTAAGATAAACTTTAAAATGTATTCAATTAACCTAAGGCACATTTTAAACCTAATGATCATATTTAGAAGGTTTAGGCTAGAGATGTGTTTTGGCATCTTTAAACCTAGAAACTGTTGTTCACTTCGGCACTAGACAACGCTAGTATGGAATTTTTCTCCTCGTACCATCGTATATATAAAGGGAGACCCCACTAGGTTTCAATCCTTTATCCATAGGAAACTGAGTTTTCCACCTTGTAAATGTGATACATCAAACACAACATTCAGGGAGATTACCTACCTCTACTTCTCGGTTCACCGGGAGGTATTATGTAGTTCATGGTTACCTGGTAATCCTTTTTTCCTAGATTATCCTGAGTAGTCATTTTGATCTTTTTTAGTCCGTAAATATAAAAGATCATCTGAGCGATTGTCCTTTTGAGCTCATTTCAATTGAAAGTGATAGACTCACCTTTTCTTTTTTCCTGACTCTTTAAACATGAAAAAGCACCAGTTTTTTTGCATCTTAAAATGTTGTTTCCCATGATCATATACATTCTTGTTAGTCCTTTTCTAGACTACATCATGAGTATACCTTTAAATATATTTTAAAAGCCTTGGAATTAATCTCTCTCTTCTTGTTAGTTGAGACAAAGTCATCGTGGTTGAGCCACTAGGTTCGCCTAGTAAGTCTTCCTCTCCTCTATCTTGAAGATCGCTTGAGGAGCCTTTTCCTGAATTGCCAAAGTCACTTGAGGACCAAGGTGTTGAGCTTGGAATTGTTCTGAGCATTCAACCTTTGTCATCTCATCCTACCCCTCTCTCGGATACTGTGTCACTTTCTGACATTGGCTTGGAATTTCCAGATAATCCTATCCAGACTCACGAGACTCCACCGACTTTTAATGATCAACTAGGACTCGTTGTTTATCCTCTGAATGGTTTGTTTGATCCTATTTTGATATCACTGCAGCATTCATATAGTCTGTATGATCATTCAGGTATTCCTTTGGAACTATCCCCTCGAACATCTTTGATAGTTCGTCATTGTTTGTTTTCACCCATGGAATTAGAAGGCGAAATCCCAGTCTCCTCTTCGGGTCACTCGAAGTTTTCCACTCCGCACATTGTCGAAGACCACGAATATCCTTTCCCTCTTGAAGGTTTCCCTTACACAGGAGGCATTTTGACTAGTGTTCTTCCTAAGTTACTGCATAAATATGTGACTTTAGCTCAGTTACTTTCAGGTACGCCGAGTGCCTCATTGCTATATCACAACCCTATATGGTTGTCTAGCGCTATGCCTACCTCAGGTCCATTCATTAAGAAACTGACCTCCCAGCCAATGGTACATTCTCAAATTACTTTAGTTCTGATGCAACCCACCGTTCTAATTCCTCTTGTTTCATCGATCCAAGTAACCCATCTAGTTTAACCGACGGCCTTGAATCATGTCTCAGTCAATTCCTTGATCCCTCAACTAAGTGGACTCAGTGTGCCACTACCTGGGGGGAAAATTCGAATGTTTCTATGATGTCTAGCACAACCAATGTGAGTGGCTCACAAAATCACATGGCTAGGATGAACTAGCCTTCTTCGAGTGCCATTCCAAGCCCTGTTGGTCCTGCTAGATCAAGTAATGTCTAGTACCAACAACCGAACTGTGTTGGTCCATCTGGGTCAATTAATGCCCAATATGAGCAGTCCAATGTGGCTTAGGTTCAATACCAACCTCCTTATGTTCCATGTGGTTTACAAGTGATGGTTAATCCACCTTACATTCCTCAGCCTAGACTTTATGTTTAGCTTGGTTCGTCTGCCCTGCCCGGTGGATATGGCCAGATACATTTTAGGAACTTTCAAAGTGTCACTTTGGGAACTTTTCAAGTACCCTTGCAGTAGCAAGGACATCTTGTGTAGCAGTGAGGACAACCTTTATTGCAGCAAGGGCCATCCATGCAATAGATAGGACAGATAATGCCGCAACAAGGACAACTGCAACAACCCCAGGGGCAACCCTTGCAAAAGTTGCAGCAAACCATGCAGCCACAAATGCAATATGATCAGAAATTCTCCCAGCCTATGTCCTTGAAAGGTAAACCTATACAGCCACAAGGATAACCTTTGCAGCTGCAAGGCCAACCCTTGCAACAATAAGGTCAACCCGGGCAACAACAACCCTTATACTCATATCAACAGGGTCAACCTTTGCAAGGATAGTGTAAGGGTCAATTCCTATAGTAGCAGGCCCAAAATCCTTATGTCCAAGGGAAACAAGTTCAGAATCCTTTTTCCCAAGGGGCAGGAGATATAGAATTCCTGCAGAAACTCTGATAGATCTAGAATTCTAGTTAAATTAAACACAAGTAATTTATTGATATTCAATATAGGAGAGAAATAATTTTCTCCATAAAATCAATATATTAAATTAATGAACAATAGTAATACCTAATCAACCAAACCTCTAATCCCAAAGGGAGGTGGTTATATAGAAATTACTGAATCTAGAAAACGAGGAAAAAACTAGTAAAAGACTAGAAAAGGCTAAGAAAAGCTAAAGGGAGGCCTAAAATAGCAACACTGACTCAAAACAACCTATTCCAACTATTGGCCATGAGGAAAGCATGATGAGGGGCACATGTCCCAAGGAAGGCAACTTTAAAACATGCTAAAATGGTCAGGGGTACCAAATTGCTTGATTTAAGGGGGAATCTCCATGTGGGGCACCAATCCTCAAATAACTCAAGTGGATGAGGTGTGGTTAGGTGTGAACATGCACTTAGATGTCTAAATGGTTTAGGAAAGTGGTTGGACCAATATTTCCATAATATTAAGCCTTTAAAGGCAAAAAACAAGGGAATGTTGGTCCACCGAGCTAGTTTACCAAAAACTAAGTGTGAACATGATTTTTAGTGCATGTGGCTAAGTCAAGGATACTTAGGCTAAAAAATAAATGTAGATGTTAGGATTATATCCCAATAGCCCCCCTTCATCCTAACTCACTTATCTAAACTAAGTCCCTACCAAGATGCCATGTTAGGTACTCAGGTACAATAAATAAAAGATCCTCATAAAATGAAGAAAGAGGGAAAACCTCGTGGGAAACCCACCCCGCCCCCCCAAAGAGGAAAAAAGGGCTAAGTGGCCAGAAGGGCCTACTCAGCTATCTCCACCACTCCAAGCATAGCTATCAGTTCTGAAAATTTCTTTTCAGTGAAAGACTTGGTGAAGATGTCTGCAACCTGCAGCTTAGTGTGGCAATACTGCAGTGATATGACTTGGTCACAGGTTAGCTCACAGATGTAATACATGTGGATATCGATGTGCTTGGTCCTCTACCTCTGAAATGGATCAATCGATATCTGAGTGGACCCCTGATTGTCACAAAATATGACAGTCAAAAGTAGATACTGAATACAAAACTAGGAGAGAAGCCCCTGCAACAAAACAACCTATGTAGCTGCATTCACTGCACCTCTATAGTTTGCCTCAGCTATAGATAAAGCAATCTTTGATTTCTTCTTGCTAGAAAAGAAAAAAGGCCCTGAGCCAAAGCTAAAAACATAACCAAAGGTGGACTTGTGGTTTGTACCATCGCCAACCCAATCAGAATCTATGTACCCAATCAAGTGAAAGTGGGCAATCTGTAGCATAAAAAATACCAAAAATTGAAGTAACTTTCACATATATAAGGATTCCCTTTGCATCTTTCAAGTGAATCTCATGGGGCTCCTGCATATATCTAGAACAAACTGCTATTGAAAAAGATATATCAGGTCAGGTGTGAGTAATATAGAACAAACTCCCAACCAACTGTCCATATAGTGTACTGTCCACCAAAGGTGTAGTACCCACATCCTCAAATCTGATCCCCAAAAGAAAGGGAGATGTTTCTGGCTTGCATTTTTTCATATGAAAGAGGACAAGTAGATCTGATGCATACTTATACTCTGCCATCTTGATGACTGAAGTAGACTAAGAAACTTCAAGACCAAGAAAGTAGTGAAATAGTCCCAAATCTGTCATGGAAAATCGATCATACAATGATAATTTTTCCAATTCAATAGCTGAGGTAAGGTTCCCTGTCATCAGTAAATCATCTAAATGAAGTACTATCAACAAAAGGGAATCATAATGTTGCATAAAATAAACATTCGGATAAGATTTTCATCGAATGAATCCAATGGAAAGCAGGAAAGAATCCATCTTTTCATACCAGGCTATAGGAGCCTATTTTAGGCCATACAAAGATTTCTTTAGTCTACAAATGAGGGAAGAGTTATGAATGTATCCCTATGGTTGCTCCAATATATATCTCCTCCTTTAGATCTCCATGAATAAATGCACTCTTTACATCCATGTGATGAAATTCCCATTTGCAAGAAGCAGCAATGGCTAAAACTAGTCGAATGGAGTCCATTTTTGCAATAGGTGTAAATGTCTTTGTGTAGTCTATGCCATGTACTAGTGAGTATCCTTTTGCAACAAGTCAAGCTTTGTACTTTCTAACCTCACCATCTACAATATTATTTGTTCGATAGAGCCATTAGCATTGAACAAGATTTCTTCCTTTCGGAAGTGGAACTAAGTCCCATGTGTTGTTTTGCATGAGAGCAGAGTAGTCTTCATCCATGATAGCTTCCCAAAGTAGGTTTCCAGTAGCCTTAGAGTTTGATTGTGGATCTGAACCAAGTTTCATATATCAATGTATGGGAAGCAATGGTTCAGTGGCATCCAAGGCTTGAGGAACCCCAAAAAATTGTGATCTAGTCCTTCTCGCATCTGTAGGATCACCGACTAGTTCACCCACGTCTTGCAGGGTTTTCTCTGCCCAAGTTGGTAGCCGAGTTGGAGCAGCCATGAGCTGCTCCTCATCCTCTGAATCAAACCCAAGAGGCTTCTATGATGGCTTCTCTAAAGTGATCGAATAAGTTTCAGACTTCTTCTCATCAATGGCAATAAGCGGTTCCTCGAGAGGGTCTGCTGAAAAATCATGCTGTGATTCTTCTTCAAACTTCACACTTCGAGCTACAAGGAACTTTTCAGTGTGATATTCCAGCAATATATATCCTTTGAAACTATTAAGATATCCGAAAAAGATAGATTCAACACTTTGAGGCTCCAAAGGCTTCCTCTTATTTGTCAGAATTTAATCCCATGCTCGTGAACCAAAAATGCGAAAGTGCGACACCTTTGGTTTCTTACTAGTCCAACATTCAAATGGAGTGGTGCCTTTGAGTGCTTTTTGATGAATGCAGTTCTGCATGTATGCTAAACAATTAATAGCTTCATCCCATAGCTTAGGAGCTAATTATTTGGACTGTAGCTTACAATTGGCCATCTCTTTTAACAACCGGTTTTTCCTCTCCGCGACACCATTCTGTTGTGGTGTATATGGCACTGTGTGTTGTAGCTATATACCTGCATCAATACAAAGTTACTGCACATATTTGTTGACATACTCCCACCCATTATCAGTACAGAGTATCTTAATCTTACACCCAGACTCATTCTCAGAAAGTGCTTTAATTTCTATAAGGCATTCAAATACTTCCGATTTTAATTTAAGAAAAAAGACCCAAGTGAAGTGAGAGAAACCATCTATGATGGTGAGTACATATCGAGCCTTATTGATTGAAGGTTGTGGGAAAGGACCCATGAGGTCACTATGAATCAGCCAAAGATGTGAAGAAGCTCTTTGTGCCCTCCCTTTGTCACAATCTTTCTCTGGATGCTTGCCAAGAACGCATCCTTGACATACACCGCTTGTGAATTTAATAGAGGGCAATCCTTCTACCATGTTTTTCTTGCTGAGTTGATGCAAGTACTTATAGTTTAGGTGGCAAAATATTTCATGCCATAACATACTGATATCATTATATTTTGATATAAATATAGTGCTAATATATTTAGGAACAAAGTGGGAGAAGAAATACAAATGAGAACCATGATCTACAATTCCGTGTCCAAGCTGTGAGCTCGTGGAAATGTCAGTAATCACTGCAGAGTCCAGAGTGAACTCCACCTTCCTTCCAGAGCTAGAATGAGTGATCTGATATATCAAGAGAATATTTTCAAATAGAAAGGGAACATGAAGCACATTTGTGAAGTAGCCCCCTTCATGGTCTACAATTCGTTCTTCGCACACCTTTGCGAATGTGGCATCTCCCAAGTAAATTGGCGATCTAGTGCTTTCTTCGATGGAGGAAATTCATCTTTTGATGCAACCATATGGTTCGACGTACCTAAATCAAGGATCCAAGTTGATGGAGTGGATGTGATAGCCACTAAAGCATGACCATGTCGTGCTCTCCCTCTCCCATCTACCATTCTATTATCATCCTTCTTCTTTACATTCTCGAGCATGGTGAGATTGTGTTGCTGCTTTTGCTTAGCCATCTCATCAATTGTTTTCCTCATGCAATTTTCTTTGGGATGAAAACCTTTGGAATAGTAGATGAAAAGTGTTATTTCCTTCTTCTTCTTACCCTTAGGCAAATAATAGATTTCTGAATATTGTACGGGTCTATCCTTCTTTGATTCATTAAATTTACCCTTCCCTTTTTGCTTATCTCTTACACTGCTCTTTGGAGCATCAGTAGCTGCAAGTGCTTGGTTCTTTGAATGCTTGATTGCATCCACTTGGACTAAATTAGCTTGCTCTTGAGTCAATACTACAATGAAGTCATCCAATGGAGGCATTTTCCATTTTTCCTGAGTAAGTTTAGATGCTTGAAAAGATGATACAAATATGGAATATTCATGGCCTAATTTTGAGAGAATCGAAAGGATGAGTTGATATTCCTCTTTCTTGAATCCACATGCATCAAGTTCAACGAGGTGGGATTTAAAACTGGTGAAGTATTCTTGCAAGTTTCTGAAATGAGTTGGACTGAGGGATATGGGTTCATTCTCGAGTTGATGCACTCTCATTTCATCTTGCTTGCCGAATAGTCCTTCCAATGTGGTCCAAACCACATCAGGAGTGGTGGCTCTGCGGACATGAAAGAGGATTTCTCTAGAAATCCATAGGCATATCAGCCCGATTGCTTCATATAATTTATTGAAATACTTTATCTTCTCCGTTTCCAAATTCAGTTCAGTCTCCATTCCCATTGTTACCCTGTAAAGCCCTTTGCTTCGGACGAGCAGAGTAACCTCTGTCTTCCATTCGAAGTAATTGAAAGGATTCAGAATGAGTTAGGTGGGATGAGAGAGATGATCCATTTCTACTTTATTCACCTCCTCATGATCTATACCTACAAATAAAACCATGTACAATCCATTAGATTCGAACTAGCTCCGATACCATGTAGAATTCCTGCAGAAACTACTATAGATCTAGAATTCTTGTTAAATTAAACACAAGTAATTTGATGATATTCAAGAGAGGAGAGAAAGAATTTTATCCATAAAATCAATGTATTAAATTAATGAATAATAGTGATACATTAGCAACCAAACCTCCAATCCCAAAGGGAGGTCGTTATATAGAAATTGTTGAATCTATAAAACTAGGAAAAAACTAGTAAAAAACTAGAGAAGGCTAAGAAAAGCTAAAGAGAGGCCTAAAATAGCAACAATGACTCAAGGCAACCTATGTCAACTATCAGCCACGAGGAAAGCATGAGGAGGGGTGCAATTTCCAAGGAAGGCAACTTTAAAACATGCTACAATGATCTGGGGGACCAAATCCCTTGATTTAAGGGGGAATCTTCATGTGGGGCGCCAATCCTCAAATAACTCATTTGGATGAGGTGTGGTTAGGTGTGAACATGCACTTAGATGTCTAAATGGTTTAGGAAAGTGGTTGGACCAATATTTCCATAATATTAAGCCTTTAAAGGCAAGAAACAAGGGAAAGTTGGTCCACGAAGCTAGTTTACCAAAGACCAAGTGTGAACATGATTTTTAGTGCATGTGGCTAAGTCAAGGATACTTAGGCTAAAAAATAAATGTAGATGTTAGGATTATATTCCAATATTAGGCCCAACATCTGTATGTCTAAGGGAAGCAAGTGGAAAATCCCTATGTCCAAGGGCAACAGGTCCCAAACCCTTTTGTCAAGGGGAAACAGGTGCAAAATCCATATGTCCAAGGTCAACAGGCTCAATAGCCTTTTAACACGTATGTTTCTTATCAATAGCCTATGGCTGGATAGTTTCAAGGTTTTGAAGGTTAGAATCCTCCCTACAGGCAAGGTAACCTAGAGTGGGGGCGAAATCAAATGCCATATGGAAAAAACCCTCCACTATGGGGACAAAATCATATCAGCTGGTATGGATTCCGACAGCTGGGCCCACTTATCGGCCTCAAATGCCTTTCAATAACTAAATTTTGTTCTTGGCTACACTAGAGTTTCTAGATGTGTCTAGACTCATGAATGACTCGATTCTTCATTCGCCATACTCGCCTCCAGTTCCATTGAAGATCCTAAGCGATTGTCCAAAGTTTGAAGAAAAGTGAAAGAGGATCCACAAGCTCATGTGGTGACTTATCACCTCTCTTGCTCCTCGAATTTCCACGTTGATGGTTCCATTCATCTTCAGCTTTTACAGCAAAATCTTATAGGTGTTTCATCCAAGTTTTATATCAAGCTACCTCGAAATACCTATGATGACTTTAACACTCTCACCATGGCCTTTCTCACACATTTTGAGTTGCCGGTTCACTATGAAACTGGTACCCCTCTGCTAACATCACTCAAGCAAGACACTATCACCCACATCTCCAATCACATCCACGAATGGAGACATAGGCATTGCTTGACTAAGTTTGATATTTTTGATCAGTTGTTAACCAAGTGGTTCACCAAATCATTCATCAGCAAAATTGTTGAGGACATTGCTATGGGTCGATGCCTCACTGAGGAGCAAGCCATCATGCGTGCCTAGTATCTAGACCATGTCTATTCATAATCTGGCACATTATATGATATGTTACCTAATGCACCCAGACCATCATTTGATCTAGTGACATCTAAGTCTCCGGCTACACCTCCTGTCAATGGAGTAATTGGTTCAATGACTCAAGACATCTGGAAAACCTTGTTTCAAACAGAAGTCGGTCTCCAACACTACTTCTAATGATTCCTCTCACAATTCAATAGGCCTTGGTAAAACCTCATAGGTTCACGCTGTCTAGTCTACCACAACGAAAAAATCCTCTATAGGTAAGAAGAAATGAAAATGTAACAGTAAAGTAGATGTCTCGAAACAGGGCCCTCCTAAGTTGTCTGCTAGTGATTCTTCTCAACGAAAGCCCAAATATCCATGCCTTATCTATGAGGAGGATCACTATACTAAGAATTGTCTTAGGCGATCCGAAGTTAGTCATTTTCTCAAAGGGACCCCAGCTATCCTGAAAGAGCCCTTTTCGTCCCAGCAAACCCAAATGGTAGACCAACCTCAGTCATCCACTTCCTTAGGTTCACAAGTGTTCATGATGAATACACCAATCAACGTGGCTACCAGATCAAGATATTATCAAACACCTAGCTATAAAGCAGGGAAAGAGAAAAAAGGCATCCCTTCTTCTTCTGCCCCATCTAATTCTAGTCCTCTCCATATATAATGACCTAATCATGATTTTGTCATTTGGCCACCTTCTCGGGGTGTGCTATAAAAGTCCTTGTACAATCCAAATTCTCAAGCCACTCAAAATTACAACATTGTTGAATATTTGGCTCAGGCACCATTAGCTATATCTTCTCTCGAGGTCCTTCAAAGCTCTCTTTCTTAGTGGAAATCATTACTGTCGGCTATTGGAGGTATTGGTCCAGCTGACTCTAATCTCATCTATTTTGATATGGAAAACCACATTCCACTTTTACCTCATCAGATTGCATTTCTCATTGAGGTGATCATAAATTAGAAAACCATTCATAGGACTGTCAGCAATGAAGGTACTTCTACCTGCATCATGTATGTCACTTGTTGGAAGGAAATTGGTTCTCCTACTATGAACTAGTCCCCTAACACTTAAGAAGCTTTTGACGGACATAATTCATTGCCATTCAGTGTCCTTCCCAACCTTGCCATTAGTTTGGAGGGAAAGATAGTACACGTCAAAGTAGAGACCATTGATGCTAATCTTAACTATAATATTCTACTAGGACAGAGTTGGACCCATGCCATGCATGCTATAGCCTTCTCCCTTTTCCGTGTCATTCATTTTCCTCATCAAGGGAAGATAGTCACAGTTGACCAACTATCCTTCTTTGCCTCTTCCTCCTCGGATGCCAATGTTGCTTATGTAAAGCACACTGGTGCTTCTTATGAGAGAGTGGGAGAAGGACTCTTTTAAGATCCTACCTTGATTGGTATTTTTCCTCTCCCACCTCCTGATGTTTCCTCTGTCAACATGATCTTCGTCAAGTCTGATTCTAGGGTCATTCACTCATCATATATTCTTGATAGATGGGGCAAGGTTATGCTGCTAAGTCGCACCGAAATTAACTATGTGGAGATTGTTTCAACCTCAACTTCAGTTTCCTCTGATCATCTTGTTTCGAGAACATCTCTCTACGTGTATTCTCAATCCATGTAGCTTTGTTCTTCAAAATCTCCCGATCCCTTCACCGAGATGTTTCTTTCTGATGAGAGTATCATGGAATTTATGTCTCTGAAGGAAGTACCTTGGAATGACACTCATCATCGTTCCTCATTCTTGCCTAGCCTGACGGTCATGTCTACTTGTCTTGAGAAGTTCTCTTCTCAGTTCCTGACCCTACGGCTTTAGACATTGATCATGACTCATGAAGTTTGGTCAGAAGGGAAAATGGGCAACATTATGCAAACAATGCCAATCAATATTTCTGTCAAGCCTGGTGTCATTGAAAATGCCCATATTAGGGTAACTTACTCTCTATATGAGATCAAGATCTATACTCATATATTCCAAGAGTTCTAGGATTTTTTTGCACAGTCATATGAATAAATGCCCAACATTGACCCAATAATAGTTGTGCACAAAATTCTAGCTTACCCTCATGCAATGCCCGTTCGCCAATGGCTTCGTCTAGTGCACCCTAGAAAAGTGGCAACCATCAAGGGTGAAATTGAAAAACTTCTTAAATCTAGATTTATTTATTCAATCCCTCTTATAGATTAGGTGTCAAATGTTGTACCGGTGACAAAGAAACAAGGCACTATTCGCGTTTACGTCGATTTCCATCATCCAAATCGTGCATCTCCAAAGAATAATTACCCCACTCCCTTCATTGACCAGATCATTGATGAATGTGCTAGGAGTGAATTATTTTCCTTTATGGATGGTTTTTCTGGTTACCACCAGATAAACATTACACCAAGTGATCAACATAAGGCAACCTTTATCTGTCCATGGGTGACCTTCACATATAAAAAGTTCCCTTTCGACCTTAAGAATGTTGGGGCTACATTTCATAGAGCGATGTCTTCTGCATTACATGACATTTGAAACATCATTCAACATTACATGGATGATCTCCTTGCTCATTCTCGGCAGCGCCATGATCATCCTGATCATCTTCAAAAAAAATTTCTTTGCTTTTAACACTACAACATTCGACTGAATCCACATAATTGTGTCTTCTCCGTCGAATATGGACAAATCCTCAGCTTTATCATTTTGAAAGAAGGAGTTCACCATGATCCTCTTAAAGTTGAGGCCATTGTTAATTTACCCCCTCCATGTTCATTGTATCAACTATAGAATCTGCAGGGAAAAGAAAATTTCCTCAATTGTTTCATACCAAACTATGTTGAGTTAGCTTTGGGGTTAACCCAGTTTCTCAAACAAGGAACCCAATTGTTTGGGATAAGGCTACCCAAAAGTCTTACTATGACCTAACATATGTGCTCATAAATGCTCCTTTGTTGCACCCTCGGAACTATCATCGTCATTACTTCGTTTATCTAGCTGCAGCCTCTAGTACCATCGCTATGGTCCTGGTTCAAGACGATGACAAGGGAAACGAAAATGTTATTTACTACCTCAGTCACAATATCCTCGACACCGAGAGACATTATGCTCACATTGAGAAGTTGGCTTTGGCTATCGTACGATTTGTTTAACACTTTCGGCATTACATTCTCCTCTGCACTACCACTGTGATTTCTGAATGCAATCCCATGACCTACACCTTGACTTGTCAGTTGCTGGGGGGAAAGTATTATAAGTGGATTGTCATCCTCCAAGAATTCGATTTAGTTTTCACTACTACCAAGTCTAAGAAATCATTAGTCTTCGCTGAGTTGATTTTCTCACATCCCTCTGTTTCTCTTCCCGCTGTTGCAGATGAGAAGCTCCTGGAGGAGACTATTTTCCTGATTAGCACTCTCCACCCCTCATATGGTGATATCATTCTGTATCTCTAGATATCTACCTTCTAGTCTGTGTTGACCAAGGATGATCACCGATGCATTCACCATCAATCCAAACCTTACCATATCATTGGAGATACTTTATACTGTGTCGGTATCAATTCAATTGTTCGCTGATGTCTAACTCCCAAGGAGGATGACAGAGTCTTGAATGACTGACATTCTGGCACATGTGGCAGTCATCTATCTGGATATGCTACTTCTAAAAAAAAAAATTTCACTGGTTACTTATGGCCATCCATCCTCAAGGATTTCATCCTTACTGTTCACAAATTCCATAAGTGCCAAATTTATCAACGACAATGCGTACCCCACCCGCTCAACTACGCTACATTATTACCATTGGTCCATTTCCCAAATGGGGAATCAACTATATTACATGTAACCCTAGTTCGATTGGGGGGCATGGTTATATTATGGTTGCCATGGATTACTTCACCAAATGGGCCGAAGCGATGCCTACATACTCTGCGAATAGTAAAAATGATAGCTCAATTTCTATTCAATCGTGTTATTTCCACGTTTGGAGTGCCTCAGGCCATTGTCACCGACCATGGTTCCCATTTTCTATATTACATGATGGTTGAGCTGACTTCTACGTTGGGTTTGCATCATGATGGTTTAACCTAGTATTACCCTTAGGGTAATGGCCAAGTTGATGTTGTGAACAAAGTCTTGGTTACGATGCTTCAGCACACCATTGGGATGCACAATTCAAATTGGCATCTCATGCTCTTTTCAGCTTTGTGGGCTTACCAAACCTCAACCAAGGATGCAACTAGATTCACACCATTCCAGCTAGTCTACAGTCTAGAAACAACTTTACTGATTGAGTGTGAAATTCCCACATTGAAGTTGGTTGTCGAAATTCTCCCCGAGACCTCACCTCAGGAACAATGCCTCTTGTATTTAGAACGAATGGATGAGAGTTTTCGTCTTGCTGCTTTAGTCATCTAAGCACAGAAAAAGTGGGGCAAGTCCCATTTTGATTAGTCTATCTCTCCTCGAGCTTTTTCTGAGGGCGATTTAGTTCTTCTGTATGATCAGGCTAATGATAAGCTGCCCGGGTAGGTAAGTTTTAACCCATGTGGCATGGGCCCTACATTATTAAACATGTCTTAAGAATAGGGGCTTATGAGCTAATTGATTATGAGAGTAATCCTTTAGAAAAGCCCATAATGGGCTTTATCTCAAAAAGTACTATGCCTAGGTCAACTTGCATGGATACTTTTGTACAATAGTGTGTTATTCATTTTTGTGCAGTGTGGTTTGGTGTGCTATTTTTCAAGCATATTTCCTAGTTATTATGTTTTTACATGTTTTGTAGATGTTTGTGTCTCCTCACATCGGTTTCACTGATGGTGCTTTTCATAATACCTGGAATCTATCATCCGTGACATGGGCCATTTATGACCCCCATGGTGAGTTGATTGATCTTCAAGGTATTTTTCTAGGTCAAACAACTAATAACATCACTAAGTATAGCGTCGTTATCGAATTGTTATCAAATCTATTCCTCTTGACATTAAGGAATTGGTTGTCAACCTTGATTCACAACTCGTTGTTCTTCAACTCAACGAGAAATATTTTGTCAAAAACCCTCATATATTGATAACGTATTTCCGTATTCGTCTATTGGACATATATTTTGATTACATTACATATCATCATATTCCTAGGCATATGAATACATTGACATATGCATTAGCTAATTATGTGTTGGATAGACATTTCCGAAACATGTGAAAAACAAAAAAAAACATTTGTACCATAGTAAGAAAGGAAATAAAGCATATATATATATATATATATATATATATATATATATATTCAATAATTTTCGAGTGTCATACATCAAAAGCCCCAAAATAATATGTGTTCAAATACATCCGTGGCTCGCAGGCCTCAAAAATGTAAAATGCTAATCCTATGGACTACTCGGCATTGTGCTCATGATAGCATGTAACTACTCAAACTACACAAGTCAGTATTCGGCGGATCTGGTATGATACCCCCACTGCATGCTTATGATATTGGCATGGGATGTCACCCACTTGAGCATACTCTGGGATACCTTTGGTCAATCCCTGAAGGTTCCATGTGATTTCCTCCTCATTATTTCTTCCTTCCTAATAAGGAGTGATATAAAACTACCAAGCAGTGCACCTGGAAAATGGGGCCATCCCGGCAGGACACTCTAGTCCCACATCTGCATTTACAAAATCGAAATGTCATGAATGCATGTATTTAAAAAAGAAAAAAAATTCAAAATTAAAATTGTTTGCTTTTACCTCCATCGTCATAATACTCTCCCTCTGGGAGTGGCATATCTAGATCATCGCAGAAGTTGATACCACTATAGGGCCAATCCTCTACTACAATTAGCTGATGCCATAGCTACGAAAAGAAGGTGGGCTTATATGACATATGTTGACCCCCAGTGATTCTAGGCATCAATGCACTCCAACAAACCATATTTGGGTCTCGTGGAAATGGCGATTCAACCTCAGCAAGCTCATAGTGAAATAGAGGGACCTACACAAAAAAGAAGGTTACTAGAATGGAACCATAGCAGAACTACTTCAGGTTTCCTGCCTTGGCTTTGGACAGTTGGCACTTCATGTTTACCTTCATGACTTCTGCCCAGTCGAAGATAATCGGCGTCATACAGTTTATCACATACTGAAACTTGGATTTGTTAGACTCATGTTGTACCTAAGCCCCAAACACTCTGTTTATGGTCAACAACAACACTTTCAGCATAAGATCCCAAATAGTCATGATCTCTATCTTGCTACTCTTTGATTTTAGTGCTTCTCGGGTAGTGTTTTGTAAGCAACATGTTCACACTTGCCCCAATAGGTCTGGACCCATACAAATTAACTGGTTCCCATCTTCGAGATAGTCGTGTGATAAAATAAATCTTGGAAGTTTCCAACTCCAGTTCTTGGTCCCGTATCATAAAATCTTCCAAATTTCATCCCAATGACTGATAAAGTATTATAGTAGTTCGGGTTGAGCCCAAAGACCTTGTGTGAGGAAAAATTTGAGGATCCCATAGTTCATCAAGGTATTCAAATAATTTGGATCTTCCATTACCTGTGAATCAATGTCCTCATGCTCACATTCACTCCAATAAACCATTTTTCGCTATGTTTTCCGTGCAAAAACCCTAAAATCAAGTAAAAGATCATCCTTGGCTAAATAAATTTGCATAATATCTTCGAAATCCGAGAAAAAAATTTACATTTTTGTGTTTGTGGCACTAACTATACTATTTTGAAAATAGTAGCACCGACGACGTGATTCACAGATGTAATAACCCTCGATTGGTGCGATTCCTTGCCCAGAAATTGCGCCGATGGAGGGTAATTTCTTTTGCTAAATCCTCCTAAAGAAATCTGAAAAATGGTTAAAAATAGGAAAAATAAGCATTAAAATGAAGTTAAAGGTCTTGGCTCTTACCTGCAACTGACAAATCATCAAATGGCCTCCCAGATCTCCCGCAACCTACTCCTAAAAATCTGGGGCACAAATGGGTGAAAAGTCCTCCACACAAGGTAAAAAGGTAAAATGGTAAAAATTATTTACTTTTCCTCCTTTTATTCACTTCTCATGAAATATTATGGTTTTAAAAGAATTTTTAACCTATTTTGTGCCTCAAAAATTTGATAATGTGTTTACCTTTTGTGTAACGATAGGTGAGATTACTGGTGATGGTACTAGATTCACGTTTAAGCTCTTTTCTCGACTCATAAAACTCAAATGAAAAGATCGTAAAGTATTTTTCCCTTTTTAACTCATAAAAGAGAATAAAAATGGGGGGTCCACTTTTAAGCTCTTTTTTGACTCTTTAAACATGAAAAGGTTGCCGAGCTCTTGTTATTTTGAACTCGTTAAAGGTTGCGAAACATCATTGACCCAGTATACATTTACACCTTTTTCGGGCCGGGACACGCTATTTATGAAAAAGATATTCCTTGACTGAAATAATCAAGAGGTTCTCTCAAGTATTGTTTTCTACCTTTTCGGGCTTGAGAGACACAAATGTACGAAAATGGACCATATGGAGTTTTATTTTCCGTATCTTTTTCAAACTCTCTAAACATGAAAAAGATATCGAGTTACACCTTTGTCAGACTTGTTAGAACATTAAACAAGATTAGATTCGTCACCATGACAGACATGAGATTCTCCTTACCAGGGCTTATTAAAATTACTAAGTCAGATTCATCCAAAAGATGAACTTATAGTGCAAGCACATGCTATCCCCTTTGAGCTTGCAATTAACAAATAATTGGTGTACATGTCAAAAATGGTGGGGGAAAATGGAAATTATATCAGTTGTGTTGGAAGTTCACTCTTGAACATGAGACTTTCTTCTTCGTGTTGGGTTGGGATATGGTCCCTTCATCATTGAACTTCCTAGGTTGTGCCATTCCTTTTTTCCTTCCATTTGATCTCTGCCATGTCATCATGACCACTCATCCTATGGATCCAAAAGCTACCAAAATTCGAAGTCGTGTCATTGATATGTTCAAGAGTTATTCCTTCTGCAGTTACTCTTACTCTTGATTCTCTGTATCATCTAAAATCATTTCATCCCTTCGTCTTGTGTCGATGATGTCGGATACATCATGGCCCTCCTTTGACATGGTCACTTCCTATCGACTTTAGCTTTATCCAAGAAGTTGGCTGAGAGACTCCCTTCCAGTACCTTAGAGCTTGCATGCCTTAATGGCAAGTTCTTTTCACTCAACAACAAGTTCACATCATTGTCTTTCAATCCGGTGATTTCACGAGTGTTTGAATTTAGTTCCTTTAATCACATTTCGTGGATATGTTGTTAGTACCTTGAGATTCATTGTCACTATTGGTGGTTTCTCTCACACTTGTTAACGGTTCACATCATTGAACAGTAATCAAGCGACTTTCTAGCATGTTCGACTTGATCAAATTCATTCACATGTTAGAATTTTTACTTTGATTGGGTCATATTAGAGGACAAGACCCTTGGCTTAGATTACAAAAGTCCAGGTTGCAAGGCGAGGTGACATAATCATGCTGAAATACATGTCTCTTTCATATGGATGGTTGTGACCATACCATGAGTTGTTTTATGCAATCATTCTCGTTATTGGATGGTTGTGACCATACCTTGGTTTCGATATGATCCTCTTTATTGGATGGCTATGCCCATGCCTTGGATCTAATTACATGATCTTGCTCTATAGGACTGCGTCCATACCATGATTCATGTATCATTTGACATAGTTTTCAGTGATGTATATGTATCTATGCTTTCTTGCAAGTTTTCTGACGATGGACTCTGGTTCCTCGCATCCACTTGTAAATCATTTCACCCCTCTCTCTAATTCGAACTTCACGCTTTATGGGGCATATGTTACACAAAATTTTGTCACTGTCCCTATACTCCTTGTTCCATGATCCTGGAGGACCTCTACAATGAACCCTACATGCTTCCCCATCATGAAGAAACTCCCATCATTTCCCTCTTCATGAGCAGAACAATTCCCTTTTGCATCATTTCCCAAATTTTTTCCTTTTACCCCAGTTTACAAGACTAGAGCTAATGACCCGTTCCCTCCTCGCACTGATTTATAGAGATTAAAACCTAGACTAGTGATGTATGATGCTACTAAGCCTTTTCTCAGTTATGCTTATACTCTTTTGGCAAGTTTTCTAAATATGGAGTCGAAGCTTCTAGGTCTAGAAGCTTCGTAATGGAAGTCTGGTAATTGGTTGGTAGAATGGAGTCAAGGAAGTCATTTTGGCTTCCTTTCCACTATTAATATGGAATAAACTGAAGAGATAAGGTCTCTCCCATGATACAAGGAACCATTTCCCCTCCATAAAAGCTATATAAACCCCTCCTTTTACAAGATAAACTAGTTTTCAGCCTTAGTATTTTTGGAGCTTGAATAATTAGGAAGATATCATAGCTTGTAGCTCTCTATTTTATGTTTGAGGGAGAATAGTGTGTTTGGTTTGGTTTGAGGCTAAAGGGAAGAAGCCTTAAAACTTCCATTGTTGGGGCTATCCATGAGATTCTAGCAGAAGTGTGGGAACCCGGATACGTTGGAGGATACCAACAATGTCAAGGCATTGGTTTTAATCTCTTTCTGAACTTATATGAATACAACTATTGACTGATTTCCTACATTAAAGTGTTATCTTACATTTGATGGCTTAATGTTCCTTGAATTGTTAAGTATGTTGAATGCAATTTGTATGGTATCACATTTGTTGTTGTTGTTTGTTTTCTTATTTCAAGTATTCGAAAGAATGAAATGAAAAGTAGTTGGAGTAAGGAAGCAGGATCATCACCAAGAAGAATAGTGTTCTAAGAGGTAGGCCCTCTTATTTGATTCTAGCTTAAGGAAGTTTTCCATATACTATTTATTTATGGCTAAAACCACTCCCTTGGGCTATAGGAATTGTTTGTGTCCACACCGAGAATTTACCTGCACCACAAGCGCTCAACCCAGTGGTATTTTCTGGATTTAGGGGAACATGCCCTCCCCCAATAAGACAATTCTGATAAACCAAGAAGTGGTCATTATAATGTCCATGGCCCTTGCATTTCAAGCACCAAACTTCAGTGTGCACCTAAGGCTGGGCTTCCTTTCCTTTCTTCAGGCTCTGTAACTCTAAGTGTAGTATTTCCAGTTAGGAGTGAATCTGTTGCACTCCATGATTTGTATCCTATATGGGTGAGGCTTCCAACCTCATCACGATTTCTAAGGCTTCTTCTTTCATTGCTATATTTTGTTGTGATAGTGGCAATGTTAAGTGTGGAAAGAGTGATGCAATATAGTAGTATCGATGTTGGGAATATTTAATCACCATATTGGCATGCTTGATCAGGAATTTCAACATCTGATCAAAGTCCTAGGATGACTCATCTATCCTTTGGAAAATTTATTTGAACTCAATTACTGACTATGCCTTTGACTTAGGCTTTCTAAATTCCTTATTCATAGCTTGATGTGTCTCAACCAATGTCACGTTGGGGTTATCAGTGCAGTACTTGATGTACCACGTCAGTGATCGATCTTATAAGGTTGTGACCAGTTGAGCCTTCTTTATGTTATTATCTATAATATGTTGTGCCATTCACACAACATCCACAACAAACTAGAACTGTTTAGTGTCTTTGCTACCGACCCCTTTAAAAACCGACATCTTCATTGCACTCACCATGTTGAATGGTGGAAGTGGAGGTGGAGGTGGAGGTGAAGGTGTACGAGTATGAGGTGGAGGTGGAGGTGGACATGGACATTGAGTGGATGGATGAGGTATCTGCGGGATACCCTACTTAATCAATTGGACTACACTTCGTGGTGTAGTTAACACCATCCCTTCATCGTCAGTTGAAGGGGATTCAATGAGCAGACTGTACTTTGAGCTCATTCCTTCGTTTCTTATGAAGAATTTACCACCTCGCTTGGATCAACACATCAAGGTAATTCCATAACTATCTTTTCACGTAACAACATTTTAATCCAGTTTTCAATGATTTCAGATACTTACCTTGTGGTAGCTGATAGTTCAACTAACCGCGAACTCAGTCAAAAAAATTCCATGTGTGTGATTAATACAGTGATTCACAGCCCACACGATATTTATTTCTGATGCTTCCAGATGTTGCACCAATTCTGGAGTCCACAATATAGGACCATGAAGCCTCCATATCCCTTGACTATCTCCCAATCTAGACAACCGTTTGTGTAGTTTGTCAAAAAAGAAATAGAAGAATGCTTTGGTCTCATCTGTGTACAAATATCTTTTCAACCACTGCTCTTAGGAAAATTTAGTGCTTCTGTTCTCTTGAGTCACAAACACACGTACTTTTTGGTCGATCCACTTCTTGATCTATTTATTTTTTGGAAACCACTTATCACACATCTCTTAGATAGATATTTGTCTCAGCAACGGAACTGTTTGTTGCCTTAAGGGGCCTAATGTAGGTTTAGATTTATTCACACCAACCAAAAAAACCTACACTGTTTGCCCTTCTGGCAACAACCTGCACAACGCAGGCTACAATCTCACTAGAAGCAGTATTGGGGGATGCTACAATTCGGTTTCTACATCTAGAGACAGTGTGATGTGTATTCTATACCTTCCTTCTATCTATTATTGCAGCTCTATCAAATTTACCTTCAGGTCTTTGCAGAGGTACATGATCGTGCTTATCAGACATAAAAGGGACAAATTCACCATTTTTGCTTAATCACTAGAAACCCTAGATCTATCTTCATGCAGATCTATTCACCCAAAAAATTATCATACCAGATCTAGTAATTAGTAGCTCCGCGAAAATAGTTGATTACTTATTCCATGCATAGATATTAAAGATTCAATAGATTTTTGTAGTAGAATGCATTCATTTATCGGAAACAGTTTACAGAAAGAAGACATATTAACTTAAGCATATATCAAGAACAGGCACAGATGTAATTGACTCAACCTAAAATAATCTTGATTAGATTCAACCTTCAAATTACAGACTCCTCTACCTAGCGCACCCAGCTGCAGGGGCTCGCGCACTCAGTTGCAGACTCATGAAGGTCTCTGTGCACTCATGTGCAGGAGCTTTCCCCTTTCACCTAAGTACAGGAAACAGAGCTTTCTTGCCTTAGCACCTTGCCCTTACACTTGTTCTTAAAAAAACCCATTTGACTACTTAGGCTAGCTATGACTTGAATATATATAGCTTTTTCAATACAATACCTTGGACTACAACGCATGGTTAGGTTTGAAAACCACCTATCACCTACCCATTCAAGGGGCTAAAGCCCCTTTGACTCTTAGATGCACACTCTGCTTTCACATTTCATGGAGAATTCACATTATTTACAAAATTATAGCCAAAAACTAATTAAAATAACAAAAATTGATCCTAGGGACCCTATCCCACTAAGCGAAATGTTGTCGAAATGGATGCTAGGGTAGGGTTTTGTTGGTTACTGTAGCTAACTCTAAACCTGGGTCCAATCCCCATCAAGCCAACACAATATCAATTAAGTAATCACATTGAAATATTAGCATTTTAATTTATGTAGCTAGAACCATATTCATCTCCTTGCAATTATGACATGCTTTTCTATTTATACTTAGCTTAAGGAGTGCTATTTGAAGACCTTGATTTGATCTCATGACTGAGGGTGACATGAGTGAAACCTAGCCTACTGTGCATATAAAACTATCACCTCTAAGTTTGTACAAAACACGGGTTTACAATTTAAGTTGAGAAGCCCTCTGGAGTTGCAACATCAATGGGGCAATACCATGACTATCAATTTTTGGCGTCGTTTCCAAGGAGGTGTCTAAGTAGGTTTTATTTCTACTTAAGAGTTTCTCATTTTTGTTTTGTTTTGCATTATTCTTATTATTTTTAAAAAAAGGTGAAAATTTCAAACAAATCTAATTGTTCTTTCATGCCTTGTAGGAGTAGGGATAACCAAGGGAAATTCTTACCAAGAAACCCCACCTCCTCAGGAAATCAACATTCATTCTTCTTTGGCGACCATAAATATCCCTCTTTAACTACAGGGGATCCAGATTTTGTACTGTTTTCTTCTCAAATAAGTACAAAAAGAAAACACTTAAGACTGTGGATGACAAATAGTCTCAACAATATAAACGGTTGCTAAACATTGTAGATCTACAACAACTGATAGAAACAAAACCTGCTAAAGTCTCGATCTATGATGCAATCAAAGTTAAACAAAAAAAATAAATAGTAATAATTCCAATCATCCAATGGAAATTAGATATACAAAGAACAAATTTTATTATAACACATGTGAAGGGAACAAATAAATGTTACCAGTCCCCCTCTATGGGATGGGTTCTTGGCTATCCTCAAACGTCTTCATCTTGTGTAGAGTCACTCTCCTCTATAATGTGTAAACCCAAGAAATGAAATGTTTGAGATCAATGGGAAATCAAATGCAAAAAATGGTGTGCGACAGTTATAATAATCAGAGTTAGAATAGTGAGTGTAACAATGAAAATAATCAAAAGTGAATAATGAATGGAAAACCCTTCTATTTATAACAAAATATTGACTTATCCTTGAATAATGAGCAATCATAAAATATTATTAACCCTATTCTTTGAATAACAAGTTGGAATATTTTATTATATTTGGTTAGGAGGGAAAAAATATTTAAACTTTTATTTAGAAATAATAAATAAATAAATGATTTATTTATCATCTCAAGAAATTGGTTAAGAATAATCAACAAATAATCATTTATTTAATAATTTCTAAGGGATTTAGTCAAACTTGAGAAAGAATAATAATTAATTAGTGATTAATTAATTATTCTTAGAGAAAAAAAAGATAATTAATGATTTATTTGTTTATTTTCATAACTGGGTCAAATGTGACAAGAAATATTAATTAATTAATGGTTTAATTAATTATTCCCAGAAGAAAATCAAATAAATAGTGATTTATTTAATCGTTCTTCATGGGTTTAAGTATAAATTACATCACAAAGGTGGTTTATTAAGTAATTTTTCATAGTGGAAGCAATTTTACTATGGTAAAATTGGCTTTACATGGAGTACTTCGATCCATCTAGTAAATTAGGCTAGATGATTAATTTTTTGGTGATAACAAATTTCCCCCCAATGTACGAGTGTTAGGAACAAAACATATAACTAAAGTATGTTATAAAGACACAATCACTAGACAACAAAGTCGAGAGAGAGAGAGAGAGAGAGAGAGAGAGAGAGAGAGAGAGACTAATAGAGTTGAAGTGAAAGAGGATAGGGACAAAGGGGGCGAGAGCAATGCAAGTCTCCTTTTATGTTGTGATACTGGGCCTTAATGAGGCAGGGGAGGCATAACTATACCCTCTGAGATAACTTAGTACAAAAATAATGGTGCACTTGGTGGTGGGTTCCAGTATTGCAGCAATAATGATGCAACTCCTAGGGCTCCCTTCTTTACTTTTATCAACCCGATAGTTCGTAACAAACTTGGAAGCGATGGTGCTATATGCACAAGTATTAGATCTTGCCACGGCTGTCACTTAATCAGCTCGTACAAGTCCACTAGAAGTTTAAGCCAACTTCTATGAGCTCTTATAAGAAGCTTTTAACTGATGGATGAAAGCTAACTCAAAGGAGGATAATCTACTTACAGAAAGAAACCAAAAAGCTGAAAGGAAATGCAAACCCTAGAAAACCCTAGTTTTACCAACTAGCCCTACTAGTGCAAGAAAAATGATGAACGCTACTGAAAAAGATGTCATTGATTCTTTGGAAGGTTAAGTGCATGTGTCTTAGCTACTTTTGAAGTGAAATCTAAAAAGAAACATCTTTTTGTATTTTTGAGTAAGTTGGCAGAATTATTATGCATGTGTTTTAACTATTTTTGACTGCGCAGAGATGGATTGGCGAAAGGAAATGCTTGCAGGAGGTTGGGAAGCTTAGAAGAGGGCCTAAGGGGTCCCTATCACCCTTCTAGAGAGTTTCAAAGTGATCAGATCTCAAGAAACCACTTTCGTGAGCTTCTACAGGAAGTTTGCAGGGGTTCTATAGGATGTTCTGTAATTTCTACAGGATGTTCCAAAAGAGAATTTTGGAGGGTTGATGGAGGAAAAAAGGTGAAGAAGTGGGTATGGAGGTGAGATAAGGGTGTGAGGAGGTCCAGGACTTGGTGGAAGGAGTTGAGGAGTGGTGAGGATGGTTGGATTTGTTCAAGGAGGGGTAGAGCAATGTTGCACAAAAATATGGAAATTAGGGCAAAGCAAGAGAATGTGGCAAATGTAAGGCAACAATTCAAGTTAGAGGATGGATCAGGTGGGATTGATAGAGTATGGGTAGATAGAGAGGTAATACAGGTGCTCTGCAAATTATTTCTCAAACTGAACAAATAAAGACTCAGAAAATCAAGGACCTAGCTACTTTAACCTAATCTGATCTAGATAACAGCAAAGAAAATGAACAGAAGTTTATTTGCAATGAAATCATGTGAAATAGCTATGCAAACTAAGCAATAATGAACCTGAGCATGTAACCACAATTGGTATCAACTTCTGCAAATGAAAATCTAACACCAATAATTGCATGATGGAGCAAAGATAGTGTTTTTGGTGGCAGCAAGGACACCTTGGTCTTAGCTCATGGTCCCAAGGAGGGAGAGGTGAGATCAAGGGTTACATGATGGCCTTTTTCGAAGATCTTTTCTGTTACCAACCTATTAAATCAACTTAAAACATGAGCAACTATTTCTATCAGCAAAAATGAACTAAATGACCAAACAAGATTGTATTCTAAATAACAGATTTTATTCTAAGAATGCAGCAAAGACACATAAAAGTACACAAAGGAGGTGTTGGGAACTTGGGTTGGGCCCAACCCCAAGAGCTACAAACTCCTCAGGAAGATTAGAGCTGGTGCAAAGTTGGATTCATCATTATTGATGAAAAGAATAGTTACATCCCAAAAATTGTCCACAAGGAAAAGCTTGAAAATGTGCTGAAATGCAGAGCTAACCTACTGCCTAAAAATGGCTAAAAAATGACTAAAATTGAACTACCAACTAGCTAGCTGAAATGAGGCCCTCAGCCTTCTTATTTATACAAATTGAGGACCCCAATAGCCCTCCTAAACTTTAGGAACTCCGCTGGCAGAACGTGTAGTTAACAACAACTTTACTAGCCCTTGCTCAGCTGCCCTTGTGATAATCGATGTGGTGGCCCTTGAAGTCCAAGCTACTGGTGACGAATTCGAAGTAAGGGCTAATAAATGAAGGGGACACCTTCCTACAAATCCTCTCCACAAATTTGGCTGCCAAGTGCTCATTTAGACCTTTGATTTTGTCTCTAAATTGACCGAAAAGACTGCATAAAGCACACATTAGACTTGTTGGCATAATGACTAACCCAATTCACTCTAGCAAACATAAAAAAAGGTCTAAAACTTTCATAATCAGGTGGCGATCCAAACAGACACTGATATGGAGTAATGTCGCCAAGCACAGAGGAAGGAGGTTGATGATAAAGACTGTGATGGAAAGGGCCCCCAACTAACATAGGGCCACTTACCTTACGAGATTAGGTGGGATACAGTTGTTAAACATCAAAGCAAAAGTCGTTTCTATGATATGTGTGGGTGGTGCCTTTGCTTATTGTGATTGTGTGTTTTCACGTTTATAATGCAATCTAGAACTTTTGTGAGTGATTAGGAGGTGCAACAATGAAATGATGAAACAACAAAAGCAAAAGCATAAATATAATAAAAAACATGCAACAAACTAATGAGAATGGTGGATTAAGTCGAATTAGGAGGCTAAATGAGCCCATATAATTATCCATTTTTGGGGCTCATCATCACCCACTACTGAAAGTGTTGCTCATCCTCTGAGAAACTAATCTATCTCTTCATCTTTGATGGCCCTGCTGGCCTCCTTGTCGTCCCAAGCTTCTGATGTAGTCTACTCATGTGTGCCATAAAATTCTACCTTCTTGTCCATGTCCTTCCACTATCCCTCCTAGTCTGCTTGTTTGAATTCTTGTGCTTTTCTTTACCTTAAAATACATGGATGCCTGCCTTTTTATCTTTTTCTTGGCTTTATTGGTGTGCTCAGGGTAGTGAGACTAGTTGCTGCCTCACTTTCCAAAGTCTCAGGGGATTTCTCCTTTTTGTTGTTCTTTTTCCTTGCTTCCTGTAGAAATCTATATGCCCACTATTTCTGCTTCTGTCACTGATATCTCATGGTGTGTCTGTTCCTTTTGTTTTAGTGTGCCTACTTTGGCTGTGGCAGCCTTCATTTGGGCTTTCTTGGCCTTTTTCTTCCTAACCTTTTTCCTTTTTTCGTCTTCTCTATTTTTGCGGTTGTCTCCTTTTCTATCTCATGCTCAGCGGTCTTGTCAAATTCCTCTTTTTCCTTCTGTTCTTCCTCCGTTTTTCCCTCTGCTTGAATGTCCTGTGCTCCCTCATCAATGTTCATCTCAATTTTTTTTAGTTTGCATGGTGTTGAGTTTGTGTTTTAACCAAAAAACAAAATGTTCAGGAAAACAGTCAATTCACTGCAACAGAGGATAGCTAAATTTTCTTCTTTTTCTGAGACCAAATAAGGAATTTATGATGTGCTCCTTACAACATCAATTGGCAGTAATTCCCTTATGTTAAAACTGCTGTCACCTAGAATTGGTCTGTCTATTTATGAAAGAAATTTTTTATAGAACAGAGCATAAGGACATAAGTTTTTTCAACAAATTGATAGATATGTAAATTCAGGTTTTTCCATAGACACAGGTTGGTCTCTACTACTTCATGTCTTCCTTGCAAGGGAATTTTTTATTTTTATTTTTTTTTAAATTGAGGAGGAGATTTCGGATGCAGAGGAAAAAACTGAGTAAACTCAGTGAATCATGCAGGTAGACTTCCACTGTTCTCAATGCACAGGCAGACTTTTTACTCTCATTTTTCAATTTAATGCCGTGTTCAATTCACCATTTTGCACCAACAAATCATGCACAAAGAAGTTTTCCTGAGCCTACCTCATTTTGAGCTTGAAATTCGCCGAAAATCCCAGGTTTTCTTTCAGCACAGCTGTTTCTGCCTTTCCTATAGAAGCCTTCCTATAGAAGGTTCTCGTTTCCTGTAGAACGAAACTGCGCTTCTTGTAGAGGCCGATAGGCAGGATTTGTTTTTAAAAAACGGCAGAAATCTCAAAAAATTAGGTAGGAATCTTTCAGAGGACCACTGGCTAGCTGATCTGGAAGTGGTGGACCCGTGCTTCAGTTGTGAATGTCGTGAAGATGCAGCAAATAAAGAGTGGTGAGAGTTTCAGCTGAGCATCGTTTAACTGTATCATGATTCGTGTGAGAAGATGAGGTGGCCAGATGTGCATTGGCCCCATGCAGACTGCAGTACTATTATGAATTGTATGTTCTCTTCTTTTTAATCACTTGACATCAGTTGCACTGGAGTTCAAGCAACCAACACTACCTGTTTTTTTCAAATTTCACATGAGTTGACTATACACGTATGCTGCATGATTTCTGGCTGAGTGCTAGAGAACTAGACAAGGTACTATCAAGTTAACGTTGCTAACTTCCTAGCTTAATCCTATCATTTCATTCGTTTATGCACTTTCAAATCATATAGATGCAAATAGAGGAACTGGTTTAGACACATACCTATAAGTCGACATGCTGCTTGGTCCTTTTTGCTGCTACATGGTCATATTCCATTGCTGCATGCCTGGATCCTTTATGCTATAAGCTTTTTGTTGTCTGATGTGTGGTTATTTCTCTTGTGGAGGTATCTTCTAGCCAGAACTAAGCTGCAGAAATCAGTTTCATCCTTCAGATTTGCACCTTCATGCTGCTGATGCTGGATTTTTCCAGGACAACAACTTGTTTTCGCCATAGCTCCCAAACGATAGATCAGATTGACTTGAAACTTTCTAAGCATGCTTCTATAATTGTTGTGCACCTCCCATAGCAAAATTATGGTCAATGGATGCATGGATATCGAGAAAAACTGAAAATGGCTGAATATTACAGAGGTCAATTTCGTGGAAACCATGCATCAAAATCGGCTTAAACTGCTTGGGTAGGTTACTATCAACCATATGCATCTCCCCATGAAAGATATTTTGAAACGGATGCACAAATATGGAGAAAATGCAAAAATGGCTAAAGGTGATGGAGGATGATTTCTTGGAAACTATGCACCGGAATTGGCTGAAATTGCTCGAGAATGTTACCATCATCCGTAAAAAACTCCCTGTAAAAAGGTTTTGTAAATGGATGCATGGTTTTCACATGAGGGAAAAAACAAATTTCTATTCTATGTATTTTTGCTTCAAAGCATTTTGCAGGCGGTTTGCTCAGTGCCAAAAGGTGAGCATGGGCTATGATGCAGGCGTGGAAATTATGGAGGAGGATTTTGAAGATTACAGGAGGATTTATCAACCCTTTATGAAGCTATCATGTTCTCCAAACTTCTTTTTTAAATCCATTTCTAGCTTCCTGTAATTTCTACAGGAACTTCCTGTAGAAAACACAGTTTTCATAAAAGAAGCATAATGAGGTGGAAAAAGTGATAGAGAAGGGTGAGGGATAGAAACATGGATGTTTTCAGGCCTCATGGACATATTCCCAGCCTTCGGCTCCTCTTTGGAGATCAATTTTGGCTTGTTTGTAGGCTTTCTGTAGAAGACACATAACTTCTTGTAGAAGGCACAAAACTTCCCCTGTCTTTGTTTTGAGCGATCCTCCTAACTTGCAATGTCCTTGCTGCAACCTGCAATTATTCAATGGAAATTAGGTTTATTTTTATTTTTCTCTTTTCTTCTTTCTTTTTCTCTTTTTTTTGAAAACAACTAGGGCGCATCATGGAGGTTTTCACCCTAATTGCCTGCCTTGAGTGCTTCCAAGGGAGGTTTTCACCCAAGGATCTTATTCTTTTTTCTTTTTTCTTTTTTCCAACCCATTGACTGTCTCATAGAGGTTTTCAATCAATGAGCCAATCTGAGGCACCTCCGAGGAGGTTTTCACCTTAGATTTTTATTTTCCTCTTATTTTCATTTTTTTCTTTTTTTTTTTCTTTTTTCTTTTCTTTTTTCTCTACCCTACCCTACTTGAAAAACAAAATCATTTTCAAGTATAAGAACACTTCCAATCGAGCCATGTGCACATCGGTATTAGAGACAAAATGATGTGGAGGCTTGAAATGCATGCTTTGACAGGTATCTAGATTTCATAGACCAAATGATTTGACTTTGAAGGGATCAAACATAGCTGAGGAAGAGAGTACTACTGCAACTTAGTGACCGTATGGAACCATATCTCAATATAGCTTTGATATCTTTGGTCCTTTTGCTGATCTGGATCATTCTCCATATCTTCTTCTATCATGACCTTCACATATTCCTCATTTTGCTGAGTTTTCTCTTGAATACATGGGGGATTTGATGGTAACCATGAGGGAGCTCTCTTGATCTCTGATTCTGATGTATTCTCATCATCTAGTGCAGCCCATGGTTCTTTGATCTCCTCTTTTGAATCTTGTTTTGCTGGATGTGGTCCTTCAATGCTTTCAAGATAATCTCTTTTTTGCAATACTCTTCGTCAGCTATGGTAATGATCATTGAGCTCAAGAGGAGTCATTTGGACATGTTGTGCCTCAGCTTTGCAATTGGGTTGAGCTATTCGAATGTGCGGGTTTGGAAATGGTAGTATGGATAGTTGAGTGGGGGTGTATATTTGAGATGGATGTGGATGGGGTTGTGGTTGGGCAGGTGGTGGAGGAAAATGAGCGGGAGGAGAGTTGTACTGGGGCCTCCACCTCTAATGAGGTGCATTCCACTGAGGCTGTGGCTGAGCGTAGGGGTGAAATGGATGAGTAGCTAGTGAAGCATGGTATTGAGGAGGATACAACCAAGCAGTGGGTGTGGACTAGGAAGAATGAGCAGGGGGACCCCAAGAAGGCATGGAAGTGGGTTGATAGGGGTCGTAATAGGTCTCGGATGTACCTTGCATTCCCTGCTAGTAGGGTATGGGTCCATGTAGCCTCCTTTGGTTCATATAATAGAGTGATTTAGTGGCTCCTTTGGCTCTCTGATATGCAGCTTTAAGTCCACGCAAGGAAGGGCATTGATTCATAGGATGGTGTTCTTCACAGACGAAACACACTTCTATGGAGTGCATTGAACATTCGTTCCTAGGATGCTTTCTAGTGCACCTAGGACAAAAGATGTCCAAAGCCCTCTTGGCTTCCTGTTGCTTCCTTTGGATCTACAAGGTATTCAGTTGCATGGGAAGAAGCTGCCTCACCTTGCTCTTGAAATCTTCCATCTGAGTTGCAAATTCATTTTTGGATAAGGTATTTCTCCCAACATTTCAGTTTGTAGCCATTTGCTCCAGAGGAATGTTTTCTTCTTCTTCTCCCCTAGAGGTTCTTCAAATATGTCTTGCTATCCACCTAAGGGTTTTTTAATCATAGCCATCGAATAAGAGAGAAGGTTGGCTATGTGAAGCAGTGGGGGTGTTGTGCAATCATTTTTTTGAATTATCTCTACTTCTACAAGGCATGAAAGGAAATCTTTTTGGTTGATTTTTGATTTTTTCTGCTTGTACTTGCAAAGCTGAAATAGATTGAACTGCAGCTAACTAAAATCTATCGTGATGAAATGAAAATTCAGAATTGAAATGAAAGCAGGAAAGGACTAATCTATTTTGCTGAAATGAAATTGCAGGAATGAAATGCTAATCTATGCTTGTAGAATTGAAATTGCGGAATTGAAATGCTAATCTACGCTTGTAGAATTGAAATGCTAATCTACGCTTGCAGAATTGAAATTGCGGAATTGAAATGCTAATCTACGCTTGCAGAATTGAAATGAAATAAACTACTTAGCAGAAGGTTGTAGTGGAAAATATAAGAAAAGCAGCAATCACCAATACTCTGATGCTTCCCCGACAACGGTGCCAAAAAGATGGTGGGCTCCAGTATTGCAGCAAAATTCTGCAACTCCTAGGGCTCCCTTATTTACTTTTATCAACCCAGTAGTTCGTAACAAACTTGGAAGTGACGGTGCTATATGCACAAGTACTAGCTCTTGCCGCGGCCGTCACTTGATCAGCTGGAACAAGTCCCCTAGGACCTTAAGCCAACTTCTATGAGCTCTTAGAAGAAGCTTTTAACTGATGGATGAAAGCTAACTCAAAGGAGGCTAATCTACTTACAGAAAGAAACCAAAAAGCTGAAAGGAAATGAAAACCCTAGCAAACCCTAGTTTTACCAACTAGCCCTACTGGTGCAAGAAAAATGATGAAAGCTACTGAAAAATATACCATTGATTCTTTGGAAGGTTAAGTGCATGTGTCTCAGCTACTTCTGAAGTGAAATCTGAAAAGAAACATATTTTTGTATTTCTGAGTAAGTTGGCTGAATTATTATGCATGTGCTTTAACTGTTTTTGACTGTGTAGAGGTGGATTGGCAAAATGAAATGTTTGGAGGAGGTTGAAAAGGTTAGAAGAGGGCCTAAGGGGTCCCTAGCACCCTTCCAGAGAGTTTCACAGTGATCGGATCTCAAGAAACCACTTTCATGAGCTTCTACAGGAAGTATGCAGGGGTTCTACAAGATGTTCTGTAATTTCTACAGGATGTTCTACAGGACGTTCCGAAAGGGACTTTTGGAGGGTTGATGGAGGAAGAAAGGTGAAGAAGTGGGTATGGAGGTGAGATAAGGGTGTGAGCAGGTCTAGGACTTGGTGGAGGGAGCTGAGGAGTGGTGAGGATGGTTGGATTTTTTCAAGGAGGGGTAGAGCAATGTTGCACAAAAATATGGAAATTAGGGCAAAGTGAGAAAATGTGGCAAATGTAAGGCAAGAATCCGAGTTAGAGGATGGAGCATGTGGGATTGATGGAGTACAAGTAGATAGATAGGTAATACAGGTGCTCTGCAAGTTATTTCTCAAACTGAGTAAACAAAGACTCGGAAAATCAAGGACGTAGCTACTTTAACCTAATCTGATCTAAATAACAGCAAAGAAAATGAACAGAAGTTTATTTGCAACGAAATCATGTGAAATAGCTATGCAAACTAAGCAATCATGAACCTGAGCATTTAACCACAACTGGTATCAACTTCTGCAAATGAAAATCTCACACCAATAATTGCATGATGAAGCAAAGACAGTGTTTTTGGTGGCAACAAGGACACCTTGGTCTCAGCTCATGGTCCCAAGGAGGGAGAGGTGAGATCAAGGGTTGCTTGGTGGCCTTTTTTGAAGATCTTCTCTGTTACCAACCTACTAAATCAACTTAAAACATGAGCAACTATTTCTATCAGCAAAAATGAACTAAATGACCAAACAAGACTGTATTCTAAATAACAGATTTTATTCTAAGAATGCAACAAAGACACATAAAAGTACACAAAGGAGGTGTTGGGCACTTGGGTTGGGCCCAACCCCAAGAGCTACAGCCTCCTAAGGAAGATTAGAGCTAGTGCAAAGCTGGATTCATTGTTATTGATCAAAAGAATAGTTACATCCCAAAAACTGTCCACAAGGAAAAGCTCGAAAATGTGCTGAAATGCAGAGCTAACCTACTACCTAAAAAATGACTAAATAATGACTAAAATCAAACTGCCAACTAGCTAGCTGAATTGAGTCCCTCAGCCTTCTTATTTATACAACTTGAGGACCCCAACAACCCTCCTAAACTTTATGAATTCGACTGCCAAAACTTGCAGTTAACAACAACTTTACTAGCCCTTGCTCGGCTGCCCTTGTGATAATCGATGTTGTGGCCCTTGAACTCTGAGCTGCTGGTGGAGAATTCGAGGTAAGGACTCATAAATGAAGGGACACCTTGGAAAATGTAAGGCAAGAATCTTAGTTAGAGGATGGAGCAGGTGGGATTGATGGACTACAAGTAGATAGATAGGTAATACAGGTGCTCTGCAAGTTATTTCTCAAACTGAGTAAACAAAGACTCGGAAAATCAAGGACGTAGCTACTTTAACCTAATCTGATCTAAATAACAGCAAAGAAAATGAAAATAAGTTTATTTGCAACGAAATCATGTGAAATATCTATGCAAACTAAGCAATCATGAACTTGAGCATTTAACCACAACTGGTATCAACTTCTGCAAATGAAAATCTAACACCAATAATTGCATGATGAAGCAAAGACAGTGTTTTTGGTGGTAACAAGGACACCTTGGTCTCAGCTCATGGTCCCAAGCAGGGAGAGGTGAGATCAAGGGTTTCTTGATGGCCTTTTTTGAAGATCTTTTCTGTTACCAACCTACTAAATCAACTTAAAACATGAGCAACTATTTCTATCAGCAAAAATGAACTAAATGACCAAACAAGATTGTATTCTAAATAACAGCTTTTATTCTAAGAATGCAACAAAGACACATAAAAGTACACAAAGGAGGTGTTGGGCACTTGGGTTGGGCCCAACGACAAGAGCTACAGCCTCCTAAGGAAGATTAGAGCTAGTGCAAAGCTGGATTCATTGTTATTGATCAAAAGAATAGTTACATCCCAAAAACTGTCCACAAGGAAAAGCTCGAAAATGTGTTGAAATGCAGATCTAACCTACTGCCTAAAAAATGACTAAAAAATGACTAAAATCAAACTACCAACTAGCTAGCTGAATTGAGGCCCTCAGCCTTCTTATTTATACAACTTGAGGACCCCAACAACCCTCCTAAACTTTATGAATTCGGCTGCCAAAACTTGCAGTTAACAAAAACTTTACTATCCCTTGCTCGGCTGCCCTTGTGATAATCGATGTTGTGGCCCTTGAACTCTGAGCTTCTGGTGGAGAATTCGAGGTAAGGGCTCATAAATGAAGGGGACACCTTCCTACAAATCCTCTCCACGAATTTGGCTGCCAAGTGCTCATTTAAACCTTTGATTTTGTCTCTAAATTGACCAAAAAGACTGCATAAAGCACACATTAGACTTGTTGGCATAATGACTAACCCAATTCACTCTATTAGCATAAATATAATAAAAAACATGCAATAAACTAATGAGAATGGTAGATTAAGTTGAATTAGAAGGTTAAATGAGCCCATATAATTATCCATTTTTGGGGCTCATCACTTGGAAACATAAAAGCAAGCAATGAAGTACATGTTGAATGGTACATGACACGCTAGCATAAATAAGCCAGAAAATAATACAATTTGTCCCATATACATAATGCACTTGGAAAATAATGAGCTATGATTGAATGCAATATCAACTGAGAAAATCAGATATAATGGCCCTTCCCTCAAAAGATGGGTGGGAGGGACAATAGAGTAACTGAGGAAGCCCTGCTGAACAGGGAAGGGCTCTGCAAAACTGAATGGATTATCTAAAAGAGACGTGCATCCTATGAACACTGTGATCGGTAGGAACCAAACTCATCAAATTTGTGGAACTTAATATGAGGATGTAGCATAATAGGAATGCATCTGGGTATGTGAGGGCCTACCTGTATGGCCACCCTCTCATGAGGTCAGAAACATCTGACAGACACTCGGGAATTATTGGTACAATTTGATGCATCACTAGAACATCAAGTGTATGGATCAAAAACATTTAACAACCAAGAGAAAGGGCAATAATGAGTCCCTCTGCTTGATCAAAGGTACTGAAGAAAAATGGAAGGTGGAACCAAGATACAACGCCTCTAGGAAATTTTTCTGGAATAAATGAGTTGATGTCAACAAAATAGGGCCACGATAGGTGAGGCAATGAGGATCCTCAACTAAGGCATGAGAGAATACAGTAATGTGACTGATGGATTGAAAATAGGGATAATGGAAAATGTGGGACTGAGGGACTAACAGACGAATTCTCTTGTCAAAGCATAAAGTTCATGGTTGACCTGGCAGAGACTAACTCGACTTTGGAGGGGATGGGGGACAATATGACTGGAGGCCAAAATGGGTAACATAGGATGAAAAATATGAAAAAATGGATGGAATATTGTGACATGATATAATGGGATGTGAAACAGACTCCATGCATGCAAAGGTGACTCATTGCGACTTCTTTGAACAAGGGTGACTTGATGACACTTCCACACAGAATAGGCCTAGTGGGAACCATGAAAGGATGAGTAAATGATGGTAACTCATGAAAAAAATTGAAATGACAGATGACAAGTGTTAAGGTAAGGTGCTCCCAAAAGTACAAGCGTTGCATATGAAAAAAATTGATTTTGAGAGGCGATGAAGTTACCCTTCTTGGAAAAATGGCTTCCGGAGGAAGTGAAAAAAGATCAATAATTGAGAAAGACAAATTATAGTACTCAATGAGATCTTTCCAAAGCTGTTGATGGTTCCTCAAACTAAGCTACCGTTTGGTCACAAAAGGGAAATAGAAAAATTGTGGATTTTTCTGAAAGGACATTTTCCCTCCAATTTGAATCCATTTGCTAAGTGAACTGTGGTGAATTTGGAGAGGAGGAAAAGGCCCTAAATCTTGTGGAGGTCTTAGCAAACAAACTGACTATTGGAATTAGGACCTATGACTTTTAGGCAGGTGGCCTTACTCATCTCTTCAATTTCAATGGTTTATTTCCTTATTTTGGCACCCTGGAGTTCCTCGGGAGACCCCTGCTCCTCATTACGGCTGTGTCGCACATTTTGGCCATAGAATTATGATCTGGATTGCAAGAAACTACTGAAAACCTATGATCTTCGTGTTTTTGGGAAAAAACTGTGATTTGGTACACAAAAGAGGGGTGGTCTGCTAGCCTAGTGGGGGATGTAGGTTGATCAGTGTAGGCTAGTGTTTTCTTCTCTGAACTAACAAGACATCTAGTGTTTTGCAGGTATGGAAGAGCTAAAAATCAACTGGCATGTGCGAGATTTGGATACCCTTCAATCTAAGATTCATAGGGATTAGGGGGTTCAAGCAGGATTGGCTCATTATGAAGTTCTCAAGTTGGAAGAGAACCCATTGATGAGGATAGGTGAGCCTTTTCTATCGTGAATTGTAAGCTATTGGGATCTATACCAAGAGGTCTTTGTCATGCAGGGGCACAAGATTGAGCTCACATTACATGATATTTATTTCTTGACTAGACTCCCTCCCTTAGGAGTGGTGGGAGATATGCATCCGGTGTTGCCTCATGGGAGGAACATTACAGAGTTTGTGGAGCACCATTGTCCATAGGATGTCTGTGTGAAGGACATGACCATCCTGATTGGTGATCTCAATAGGCTAGAGACACGAGCTGTTGTTGTAGCTATGCTATAGGTCTTGGGTAGCCAGGTGTTCCACCACATCACTGGTGGGTAGATGAAGTTGGTTGAGAGTGTTTTGGTTTGGAGCTACTATGAGTGGGCCCAAATGATGTTGTCATCGGTGAAACAACAGTTAAGTCTATGTAGGAGGCAAGTGAGCTATGAATATTATTTTGGTACAATATTGTTTTCATTCTTCTTTGAGAAGACAACCACCATCCGTCCTCATGTACAAATCCGATATGGGGGCCCACAAGATCCCAGGATGCACCACTAGGGGTAGCTACTGTGGAGAGGAGGAGGAGGGGGAGTTGGACACATGTTCTAACCCGAGTTTTTTGCATGTTTGGATCAAATGCCCCTCTACACTAATGATTATCCTTATAGAGGGATGAGCTATCAGGGTGATATTGACTTACCACTTCCACTTGGGAAAGCATGGGGACTGGACAATAAGTGTTAAGTTTCTATTTTTGTGGTGCATTTCATATTTTTATCACATGTATATGGTACTGAGTGTAAAATATGTGGTATGCAGACACAGCATCGGTAAAATCGACACAATATGTAGGACGAGCCGCAACACTTGGGTTTGTAGATCAAGGAACATTGTCATCATGTCAGGGTCCAGAGGATAGTGTAGTACGCAGTAATCTACAATGTAGATGTGAGGTACTCTTGACTGGAGTTTCTGAGCACAGATGGCATGAGTTAGATGATCAATACACATATGGCTGGTCATGCAGTACACGATCTGCATGTAGGTGGAGCCAAGCCTTTGGCGCAGGATCTCATGGAAAATGACTAGATATGGGGACATGTGGGTCCCTTTGATTCTAATTTTTTTAACATGCTATGGGCATGTCTAATGTATTTAGAGCTATGGGATCCAACCACTTACATGATACATATTATGATTATGAATTTTTATATGACAATGATGGTTCGCAATGTATTGTGTTTATGGTTGTATTATATGGTATACATGTGATAAATGCCAATATAGAATGCAATTTGCAATGTTATATAGATAGTTATTTTGGGCTCTAGGAACATGACTGAAAGTAATGGTTTCAATTCCACGTACCAACAACTTAACTTGTATATATTTTCAAAATAGGACATGGTTATGCACATGATACACACCATTCAAATGCATGACAAGTAGCAAGGAATCTAAACGAACATGAATATGAAGGATGTGATGAGCAAGGGCATTGACTAACAAACCTATCACTACATCATATTCAACTTGGTTATTGGTGACAAATCCAATACACACATTGTTCGAAAGGACTAACATATGAAAGGGGGTAAAAATGGCCCAGGCTGCCAAGGCCAGATTCTTGGAGAAGCAACTCACATCGTTGACATGACCGATATATGACGTGGATGATGCATCCATCTGAAAGGTGCAAAAGACAACGGATGAGATGATGCAACCTACCTAACTTCATGACATAAATAAAGACATGCAAATCAAATGGATATGCTATGAGAAAAAATTCTTAAGGTAGAGTGCATTGGGAGAATTAGGAAGCAGACGGCCTTCAGAATCCTCCCAAAAATATGCCCCCTTGCCTAAGTGCAAGGGTAATTAGAGGTAGACATAGCATCCATGATGTCCTTATCAGAATGGAAGATGGGTGAATGGGAGGAAGATTGACTACATGATGTGCCGGTGGTACCTCATGCATCAACCGGAGAAAGAAGGTTCACATACACATCATATTAAATGATAGATGAAGGGTTGGTAGATGGAGGATTTATGGATTTTGAGACCTAGGATGATGTCAAAAGAGGTTCGATAGAAGTATGCACAAAAACTTCAGAAACGTTTGGATGGGAGAAACTCAAGAATGATGACAGGTAAAGGATATGGCCTGTGGAGTTCATGATCTTGACATTAGGGGGAGGTATCACGATGGTGGGATGAGAGTCCCCTTGTTCTAGTTTACTAGTAGTACCAGAATCCATGGGTAGAGGAGTAGGTGATCCACTACGAGTGGTCTCATATTCACAAAGTTCCTTAAGGAAATCACGAAATTCATCAAGATGAGGGAAACAATGGGAAGAGTGACCGTGATGATGGCACAAGGCACAAGGGTGATTTATGTGTAACGTTCTGAGTTTCTTGGTTGGACCTGGGAAGGTAACATGGACCTCAGAGATATTTTACTTGGGGAATGTTTCATGAACCAAAGGTTTGAGATGAGCGAGTTTAGGACAATTGTTAGTGGTGTGCCTAACAACTTTACACAAAGCACATGGAGGTGACATCTTTGGGGCTTTCGGAGCTAGAGGATCTTGGGGAGCCTTGTCCTTAGGTTATTTCCTCTTAGGCTCTCCCCCCTGTCTAGGTGCTTTCACAATAGGAGGGGTTTCCTATTAAGGTTCTGATGGAACTGAAGCAGTAGTAGGGGCCATAGGGATCGATTGAACCAGGGTCAAAGCATGATAAGGTCTTTGTTGAATAGGAGGTATGCTTCCAAGGTAGTCAATGTACCATACTGGGATCCGCAAAGTCATGTTAGGAAGCACCAATAAAGCCATGACAGGGACATTAAAGATTCCCGAAGGAGGAAACAAGAAAAGTATCTAACTTGCAGGGTAATGTCCTGGTAGAACAACTCCTGGATGGTTGATAGCTAGAGGAACAATTCCTGGTGGGAACATAGGAGAGGCACCAACAAATGGAGGAGGTCTTGCAGGGGTGGATCCAGATGGCTCAGTTGGGATAGTAATCGTAGGGTGTTGAGGAGTTGGTTGTGGATCAGATGTACCAGACTACTTCAGTGTAGCCTGTGACACTCATAACATGTAAACACTCAAAGAGCTAGGCTTTGAGATGAGGGGGGGATGAGGGAAATAACCCAACAATGATGAATATTTATAGACTCCGGGTGAAACACTAGCGAGAGGAGTCACAGACTTCTTATCTGGCACCGACGAGATAATGGACTTAGGGGAGGTCAAGGATGCTAGGTCATAGTAAGTCAATTGATCGATGGTAATGATCCTCCCTTCATGGGGCAAGAACATCTTACGGAACACATCAAATGTGATGGCTAACATTGCATATGTGTAACTATGACCCAAGAGAATATTGTAATCGGGAAATCAATATCCTCAATGTCTACATGGAAAGTCTTGCCCATAAGAGTCACTGGACAGTTGCGATACATGCCAAGAGATTGGGAGGAGTCTACATCCCAAGCACGCAAAGTTATGGTGGTGGGGGACAACTTAGGTGACTTACATTTTTTCCAAATGGTAATGAACATCACACAAGGGGATGCACCTTTGTCAATAATGCATCGAGATATGATGGCATTATAGAATTAGACTCGTATCTAGAAAGAAATGGATGAAGGTAATGGGGGAGGTTTTGATGTATCAACTTGGAAGATAATAAAATGATCGTCAGAAGGATCTATTGGGCCCAAAAAAGTTAGTAGAGCTTTCTTTTGAGATGGGTATGACTGGAGTACTTTCAACGTCGACATGGCAGCATGTGATTGCACCAAGTCATCTACTATAATGTATGCATCGGCAGCTAAGTTAGAAGTCACGTTACAACATAATGGTCCCTTGGGGATCTTAGGAATGACCTCAAATTTAGGTTGAGGGATCTGTAATGGGCCACTTTGTGTCCTAAGAGGTTCATTATATTATTTTTTTTAGAATCAGTGGCAAACGAAGTTGATGGCTTGTCATATTTGACATGACTGAGTTTGTAGGCTGATATCGGAGATTAACCTCATCAGAATTCATCATGAGGATCTAGTAGTCACCAGAATCAGAAGGTTGGGGGGGATGGGTTGCTTAGCCTAGCTAAGGTTGATAAACAACAAATCCTTGCTGAGGGAAAGGATCTATAAGCATTGTCAGTTGAGATGGCGCAGGATTCTAAGGTGATTTTTAACCTCTAGAAGGGGATTGAGCTTCCCACATTTGGCGCATTTGGGGTAAAAGAGGACACTCATGTGTATAACGGCCATGTACACCACAACATGCACAAGGATTGTTCATATGAATAGCCTTGTTCTACTTGGGATGACTGTCCTATTGCTGGTAGTTGGTGTTAGGTTAGTTCCCCTGGGGTTCACTAGGTTTATTACCTTGATTACCTTGGTTACCTTTACCCTTATTCCTTTTCTTCAAATTTTGGGGATCGGCACTCTCTGCTATGTAAACAATTGACCCTGACGGGGTGGTGGTTGCTAAAGCTTAGGATGGATGGGAGGTTTCAGCACTAATGCTTGAGGGGTTGGAGTGCTCGACTATGCATAAGTAGGAGAAATGGTTTGGTAGACAGGTTGGGGCCTTGAAAACATGTTGCTAGCAGGAGGGGCATAAGTGTTGGAGGAATTGGTGCCCCCAGTGGATAGCCATAAATTTTTTAAGTATATATAAAAGGGTGTGAAAGGGTTCCAATGATACTGTCGATGACATGAGATGCCCTAGGTGCAGTGGCACCTCCAAGATAAGCGAGGTTTAGAATTATAGTATAGACATAACCAGATTGCACATAAATTAGGTCATATATGAAAGCAGTTTGGGGAGCTTCTTCCTCTATTTGAGGAAAATCTGATGCGACACCTTTTCCAATGGGTGATAAGAGGCTCCTAAGAAACCAATCTTGATAGACATGAGCTTCGAAGGGTGAGGCACAACAGGTGGTCCTCCTTCTATGCCATTCCTAAACATGATCAGAAAGGTGAGTGGCAAAGGACTAACAAAATGACGTGAATAGCTTCGTACCAGTGTGGTATCTAAGAGGTAACTAGAAATATGAGAGGAACACTTTATCAGGCATCATGAAAATGGAATGGGATGTGGCGGGTTGGTCTACATACCATTTTGCAGTGAAACCAGTGAGCATGCATTGGAACAACCGAAGATGAATGAAGTCATCAGTAATGGAGTTGGATGACCACATGTGGAAGGAGTGGACATGATTGGTAGGGTCCTCTCCAGAATTACCATCAAACTTTGGGATGTCTGAGGGAACCTTAGTTGGCATAGCAGGCCAACCAACATCGTGGTATATAGCGTCGTTTATCAACTGAATAAAATTCAGGAGACTTAACCCAACCATAAAAGGGAGTATGGGGGCTGCCAAAATGGTTCCCGAGGCTGCTTGCCAGATGTGACCACCAGGGTAGAACCAAAGCCAACACTAGGTTAGGTTCCTGCACCAATTGTGCATCCAGATGGTGACAATATGCGGTGAAGGAGGATCAGAACTAGTTGAGGAATCAGATGAACTAGGAGAAGAGTTGGTATGGGGACTCGGGGGACTATGAACTTGAACCCGGTGGGGAGTAGTAATATGCCCAAGTGGAAATTGGGGATGAAGGCCTAAGAGTCTCGACGATAAATGCCTAGGTGGTACAATGGTGGTAAGAGACATGTGACAAGAAAATGGTGAAGGAATATCAACAATATACCTTTGTCTCTGTGAGGGGAGATAAATTTATTATATTAAGTCTAGGCTTGGCGGTGTAAACCAAGTTCCCTTCGCTTAAGGTGTGCATGTGCGTTTATTGATTAAGCCCAGATTGTGTTTGAAAAAAGAAAAAATCTTGCTGAAAATAAAATGAAATAAACAACAAAAAATGAATAGTAAAATAATTAACAAAACCCCACACAAACTTTTGCAAACAGTGTGCTTGTTGCTAGCGTAATTGACTAAAAAACACGCTAAAATGGTCAAGAGATATAATTTTTGGTGTGACTAGGATCAAATGACACTAGGCTACTTGAAAGTGGTGCAGCTACAGCAAAAAGCGAGAGAGGAAGATCGTTGAAAAATATAGGGATATGGGTGAAAACCCTAGGGCAACCGATGGGACCCTAAGGCTAGTGACCAAAGAAGGTTTAAAATAAAACTTTTGATGGAAACAACCTATTTTTAGAGATCTAAAATAGAGGGGTACAGATCTGGAAAATATGGTTCAAAGAGTTGTAGAAACTCAGACTTCTTACTCAACTAAACTCTTCCTATAAAGGTGGAAGCATACTAGAAGCCCTAAGGGGATAAATTTCAATTCGATGAGTAAATTAGAGTAGATCAAGGCCTAAGCGGAGTGAGAGAGAGGTCAAACAAACAAGTAGATAGCTCTTGGAAAATCCCAGAAAAAAGATTTGATAAAAACCCAAAAACCCTAAAAAGTGCACATATTGACTTATTTTCAGGGGGGATCACACTTTTTGGGCTGGAAGGTACATTTTGGACTCCAGTTCACACTTTTTGAGCAGGAAAGTGTGATTTCTACTCCTTGATTCCTGGTCGGAAAATCTCGAAAAAAATTGTCGTCTCTATCGTGGTTGGTTCCTATGACCTGCGAAAGTACCAGGAAACTTGTGGAAGTCAGAAATTTGACAGATATAGGGTTAAAAATCTAGTAAACAACATTAAGAGACTAAAAAAAGAAGAAAACCTAACTTGAAAACTAAAGGTCACATAGGTGTCTGGATTTGATGTAATAAACCAGTGGAGTTGCCAATTTTTTTATAGTGTTTTCTCCTCAAAGATGTACGAAAAGAAAACACTTAAGACTGTGGATGACAAACAATCTCAACAATATAAATGACTGCTAAAAATTGTAGATCTGCAACAACTAATAGAAACAAAACCTACCAAAGCCCTTATCTATGCCACAATCACAGTTAAAAAAGAAGAAACAATAATAACTCCAATAATCCAATGGAAACTAGATATACAAATAATAGATTTTATTATAACACCTGTGAAGGGAACAAATAAATCTTACCAGTCCACCTATATGGGATGGGTTCTTGGCTATACTCAAATGTCTTCAGATTATGTAGTGTCTCTGTCCTCTATAATGTATAAACCCAAAAAAAATGAAATTTTTGAGCTCAATGGGAACTCAAGTGGAAAAAATGGTGTGCGAGAGTGATACTAATCATAGTTACAGCCGTGAGTGTAACAAAGAAAACAATCAAAAGTGAATAATGAATGGAAAACCCTTCTATTTATAACAAAATATTGAGTTATCCTCAAATAGTGAGCAACAATACAATATTATTAGCCCCATTCTTGAAATAACCACTTGGAATTTTTTATTATATTTGGTCACGAGGGAAAGAGTATTTAAAAATTTGTTTAGAAATAATAAATAAATAAACAATTTATTTATCATCTCAAACAATTGGTTAAGGAATAATAAACAAATAATTATTTATTTAATTATTTCTAAGTGATTTAGTGAATTTTGACAAAGAAAAATAATTAATTAGTGATTATTTAATTATTCTTAGAGAAAAATAAGATAATTAATGATTATCTATTTATTTTTCATAACTGGGTCAAATAAGAGAAGGAATATTAATTAATTAATGGTTTAATTAATTCTTCCTAGAACAAAATCAAATAAATAGTTATCTATTTAGTTATTCTTCATGGGTTAAAGTATAAATTACTTAACAAAGGTGGTTTATTAAGTAATTTGTCAGAGTGAAAGAAATTTTACTATGGTAAAATTTTCTTTACATGGTGTACTTCGATCCATCTAGTAAATTAGGCTAGATGATAATTTTTTTGGTGATAACAATAGAAAACCATCTAGGTAAGGAACCTGAAAATTTTGAGGATCCCATAGCGAAAGAATAACTATTTGACCTACCCAAACTATGGTTGTAAAAATGAACAATGAAATTTTCTTTATCATAGAAACGAATGGAGAGGTCAAAATGAAGAATATAAGCACTACTTCCCTTCCACATTTCCATGGATTAATCTCTGAGGATCGTGAAACCTTCATGTTTGAGTTTTTTGTTGTCTATAGGACCTATGATTATGCCTCTGATGTGAAAAAGTTGAAGTTGTCTCCTTCTACACTCAAAGATGCATCCTTGTGCTAGTTTATGAGTTTACCTGGAGGTAGCATCACTAACTAGTCCTACACTCAAAAAGCCTTCCATGATAAATCCAAGGATTAATGTAAGTCCAAAGAAACAGAGGAGGAAATACCTAGGATGATCATTGGGCCCAATGAATCTTCGAAGGACTATGAGGAAATATTTCAACTCAATTATAGGAGGGCCAACTATACCCTTGATCCAAATTCACTCAAGATAGTTCTTCTACGAGGGACCAGAGAGAATGTAATGGAAACCCTTAACATGCTATCCGGAGGAGATATATACCAATTTCCTTATGATGGCATCAAAACTATATTCGGGAATCACTCTAGGGCTACTACGAAAAATGGTAAGTCTAGCCAAAGCTCGGTCAGTTCCTCTCCCTCCAGAAGATCCATCAAGCATGAGATAGGAATTATGTTGCAACATTTTAAGAGTGAAATGTTGCATACCTTCTCCCTACAAATGGATACTACATAAAGAAAAAGGAGGGAAGAGGAAGCAGAAAGGGCACTAGTTATATTTTTCCCTAGATGTACTGAGAGACATCCTAGGAATGAATTTGCACTCAATGTGATAGAAGCTTGCTTATTCTGTGAAGAGAATCATGTAACATAAAAATTTCCCTCTTTGTTAGGCCTAAAAGCTATATACCAAGGAGTGGCAGAAGGTGGGTCAGAGCGGTTGTGCTTCATTAACCAAAGGATGCCTCCAGGTCCTTATCCATATAAACAAGGCATGCAAGGTGCATAGCTTTCCAGCCTTGGTACCCTTCCACTCATCTATTATGGTCTACACCTCCTCCTCAGCCTTATGGTCCTCATTATCCTCCTCACCCTATCAACCCTCCTTTTAAGCCATGTCCACCCTAATCTTCCTAATGTGCCAACCCATCACCAAGGTGGAGACCTCAAATAATGCAAGTTGTTGATTTACTACCTCCACCTCAAAAAAAACCACAAAATTCTCACCAAAATCCACCTAAGAAACCTCAAATTCCTGGTCAACTCAATACGAACCCAAAAAGTAAGAAAGTACAATAGGTTTACAGTGGGGAGACACCGTATCTGTATGCTATGGAAATTAAAGAGATAAACCTTCAGTTTGGGAAGGCTCTCCTAGATAATCACCCACCTTCTCCACTTGGAGATATTGAAGAGGAGAAGGAAGAGACTGTCCTTGAAGCTAATACACCTCCTTATCCTAAAAGGTTGTTCCACCCTAAACAACACACCCCAAAAGAGGTTGAAATTATGGGAGAATTAAACTTATGTGTGAAGATACCCCTTCTCTAGGCCATCAAAGATGTTCCCATTTACAACACAATTATTAAGGAGAAATGTTTCAAAATCCTTGGGATAAGAAGAAGAGATACCCCAGTTATCAATGTTGTTGGACATTTATCTAATTTGATGCTTCGGAGGGTAATCTCCCCTAAGTACTTGGATCCTCATAGCCTAATAGTGGATGTGAACATAGATGGAATTATGGTCCCTAATATTTTGATGGACCTTTGGGTTCCAATCAATTTCATGACCAGGGAAACCATGGTAAGGCTCAATATGTAAGGGGCTTTTAGGAAGACCAATATAGTGTTACAACTTGCAGATAGATCCATAGTAGTGTGTGAGGGAACTATTGAGGATTTCATGGTCTCCATTGACTCTTGGGAGTACCTCAATGATTTCATGGTCCTCCAACCCAAAACTAATTTTAAACGCTATCCTCTAATCCTAGGAAGACCTTGGTTGACCGATGTTGATGTCTAAATTATTTGTAGTGTTGGGAACATGACTATTAAGAATAGCCATTTATCAAAATAGCTTGTGTTGTATCCTCCATCTCAACCCTCTATTGACCATGATTTACCCCTATGGTTAGACGATGAGGAAGAGGAAGAATTTTATCAAACAACCCCCTACCCAGTTTGTACACTGGACACTGTTATAGACAGAGGGGAACTTGATGAAGATGACCTTATTGATCATATATTACAAAATCAACTCCCCACTACCATACCAGTTGATGAATTCATAAAATAATTTGATTGTAATCCTTATAATGAACCATTCTTTATTGAAACTAGCATAGAATATGCCAAAGTTGTGGAGATTGACCCATCCAGAAATATAAATATAAACCCGTCTCTCTCCACTGAGAAGGAAGAACAACTGTGTAGTGTGCTCAGGCAACACCTAGATGTGTTTTCTTGGGATTATAATGAAATGAAATGTATACATACCTGAGTCTATACTCATCATATTTACATCAAATACAAATGTAAGCCTATGCACCAACCCCATAGAAGGATGAAACTAACTCTTAATGACATTTTGAAAGATTAATTACAAAAGCTACTGGATGCACGGTTCTTATATCAGATTTTAGATGGTGAGTGGGTGTACCCTCTTATTTTATTCCCCAAGAAAAATAGGAAGTAGAGGATCTATGTTGGCTACCAAGAACTTAACAAGGCTACAAAGAAGGACCATTTTCCTTTTCCCTTCATTGACCAAGTCCTAGATGGCCTTGCAGGAAAACGATTCTTCTCCTTCTTATATGGATTTACTGGATACAAACAAATATAGATCAGCCATGAAGAACAAGATAAGACCACATTCACATGTCCTTTGGGTACCTTTTCCTATAGTTTTCTTCAATTCGATCTATGCAATGCCCTGCTAATTTCTAGAGGGAAGTTATAAGTATCTTTGTTGAACTTGTTCATGACACTATTGAGATATACATGGATGATTTCACTCTTTACGGGTCTGACTTTGAGGAAGCTCTTTCTAACCAATTAAAAGTCTTAAAGAAATGCATTGAAATGAATATTTCATTGAGTCTTGAGAAATGTGAATTTTTTATGAATGTAGGGACTCGCCTTAGCCATTCTATATCCAAGGAAGGTATACAAGTTAACCCAAACAAGATTTCCATCATGAAAAGAGTCCCTATCCCTTAAAAAAAAAAGAGATGTCAAATTTTTATTGGATTACCTAGGTATTATAGAAGGTTCATTAAATATTTTAGTAAACTCTCTTCACCCTTCTTTAGACTACGGACTAAATATTCAGACTTTTGTAAGATGAAAAACTATCAAGGATCCTTCGAAGTATTAAAAGACAAGATGACCACTACACCCATCCTTAGAGGTCCTAATTTGGGATTACCTTTAGACATACACAAAGATGCCTTAGATATAGCTGTAGGATCATCCTTAGGACAAGTGGAAGAAAAATTACCATATGCTATATATTTGATCAGTAAGAAACTTCTAAAGTCGAGTGAAATTATATCGTCACTGAAAAGAAATTATTGGATGTGGTACATTATTTGAACAAGTTTAGGCATTATATCATTGGTTATCAAACATTTGTTGACACTGATCATGCAACCATTAACTATCTAATGAATAAAATTGATGCCAATGCTAGGATAATTAGATGGTTTTTATTATTGTAGTAATTTAATTTGACTATTATTAACAAACCAGGGAAAGTGAATGTGGCTACATATTTCTTGTTATGACTAACCTTGCCTATAGAGATGGAAGAGATGGTGGATTATCAACTCCCAAATGAATACCTCTTTTCCATCTCAGTGCTTTCTCCTTGGTTTTCTGATATCTCTAGCTACTTAGTTTTTGGGAGGTTCCCTCCTAATCTGTCCTCGAAGGAGAAACAAATATTGTTAGGAAAAGTGACCCATTCCCTTGGATTGGGGGAAATCTTTCCAGATTGGGGCCACATCATATCTTGAGGAGATGTGTGAGAGAAGGGAAGGTCTTTTACATCCTCCCAGTATGCCATGATGGATCTTGTGGCAGCCACTTTGCTACTAAGAGGACAACCTTCAAAGTTCTACAAATAGGTTAATACTGACCCACTTTACATGAATATGAAAGGAGATACACCACTATCAATGCCAAAGGATGGGTAAGCCCAGACCTAAGGATGAAATTCCCTTACATCCTCAGGTAAATCTGGAGCCATTCAATAAGTCGAGAATGGATTTCATTGGACCTATCAATCCCCCATCAAGATAGAAGAAGTATATCATTATGCACACTATTTACCTGCTAAATGGGATGAGACAAAGGAAGTTAAGGAAACAACTGAGAAAAATGTGGTTGAGTTTATGAGGGAGAACATATTCTACAATTTTGGTTTTCCAATAGAATTAGTCACTAACCAAGGAGAAAAATTGACATCAAATCTGATAGAATATCTCATGAGGTATTACCACATTAAGCACGTGACATCCATTTTTTATCACCCTAAGGAAAATGGGAATGTGGAGGTCACAAATAGAGCATTTTTGAACATTCTAACTAAGGTTGTTAGCGGCAATAGAAAATATTGGGTAGACAAACTTGTACAAGTCACTTGGGCCTACAACACCACTTGGAAGACCGCCACTGGATTTATTCCATTTGAACTAGTATATGGGAAGAAGGCCCTGTTATCTATTGAATTTGAATACAACACCCTAAGGATGCCTACTCAGTTATACTTGGAAATCACTACAACACAACAAGAGAGGCTACTCCAACTCAATGGTTTAGATGAATTTAGAGTGAAAGATCTTCTGCACACTGAGGTAATTCAGTTATAAAGGAAGATTTGAAATGACAAACACAATAAAGAGAATACCTTCCATGAATGGGTTTGGGCCCTGCTATATGATTCTAGATTAAAGGATTTCAAGGGAAAGTTAATGACAAGATGGTTCAGTCCCTATCTACTAGAAATATGTCATGAGATTGGGTTTGTTTAGATCAGAGCAATTGATGAGGAAGGGATTCCCTTAATGATCAATGGTTATAGGTTGAATTTGTATAAAAGACCTTTGTCCAAGGAAGAGTTTATTAGCTCAATTAGTAGAGAATTGAATGTGATTAGCAGGGTCACAACCCTCCTTCCACACAACTTCTAAAAAAAAGAGAGAAAAAGAAGATAAAATAAAGGGCCTATATGAAAACTTCTATGATGCCTCTAAAGCCAAATCTAGGGTTGAAGACCTCTTTGAGGTAGCCAAAGAGCAAAAAAAACAAAAAACAAAAAGAAAATAAGAGATCCCCGGGTGAAAACATCAACTAAGGTGCCTAGGGTAGGCATGCAGGTTGAAAAGCTCTATATAGGAATTCTGCATGTCTTAAAGAAAGAAAAAATAAATTTGACAAGGAAGGAGTCCTTATACCAATCTGGCTAACATCTCTCTTTTGCAGTACTCCAGACAACCATAGGAACAATGGTTACAAATCAGGTTCCACAGATTCATTTTTCCATTCCTTCCTGCTATCAATTTACATTTCCCCCCCTCTTCATTCACCCCTACCTTTTTCCATGATTTAGCCAGAAACTGGACCATGCTTTTCCTCCTTGCTGAACTGCTATAGGACTTCCCTAAGTTTCTACAAGAGGCCTTGTTTTGCTAGAGGAGAAACCTAAATTGCTATAGGAGGCCCTGTTTTGCTAAAGGAGGAACTTGAATTTCTATAGGAGGGAGATATGATTGGAGAAAGGGGGGAAAAGTCATGTTTTACTTCAGAAATTTTGGGATATGTCCACCAAAATTCCTCCATCACTCATCCACTCAATTTGGACAAATTTCATCCTCGTAATTCTACTCTACTTACGAAGAAAAAAGAGATTATCTTCAACTTTTTCATTGCATACACCACTGTCTCATGATTCTAATCCTTCCCCCATACCTCCTATCCCTTTTCTAAATTATTGAATGCAATATGAGGTCTTGAGGAGGGATGAAGTGATTGTTATAGGAAGGGGAAACCTCATGTAACAGCCTACACAACGACAACAAAATTCTGAACCATTCTCTTCTCAAGCCAAGAATAGAAAATCGAGCAACCCTGAGGCATCATGAAGACACTACTAAAGTTGAGGAGGCACACACCATCCCTAGAGAGTAGATGACATGTTCTCCACCGATCCAAGAAACAACAAAATGAGCATGGGAAATAGGCTTGCACACAAAAAGGGGATTTTATCAATTAAAAAAACAAGATATGAATACATGCACAGAAGAAAACAAAGGAATCAACACCTTTAAATTCATCATGATGTGAAATATAGTAGCACCATGCAGACATATCCAAAAATTCTTTAGATAGGCTTAGTATGACACCCCTCGCCTCTTCATTATGGATATAATGAAAAATGTGTTTAATGATTGAGAATGCAATTTTTATGTGCAGGAGGTGGTCAGTCAACTTGGCCATCTTCGATCAGTTAACTGTAGTTTATTCAAGCACCAGGAAACCTGGAAAAGTTAAGTTAAGTGGGGTGATGACTATGAGGAGTGGGGTGATGATTACAAGGATTAGGGATAATGGTTTAGAAAAGGAAACTTGTGTATATTCAAGTCACCACAACACTCTAAGCCTTTTCCACAAAAGGAATAAAAGATACAAGGCTTGAATCCACTCGCATAATCGCTCATTTTTAGAAATCATTTGGAGAAGGATGAGTTAGATGTTACCAACGACTGTCTTGGGTGCCACTAAGCTTCCAAATATCATATTTGCAAGTGCTACAAGAGGTCCTACAAGAGGGTTGAGACTGCTACAAGATAGTCTGAACTACTAGAGGAGCATAAAAATGAAGCTACATGGAGGAAATAAAAGGGAAAAAAGGATCCAAAGCCAAGAGATATTGTCCATGAACCCTCATGCACATAAGAAAATCATTCTGAAATGAGTAAGTAGCCTCCTTCCTCTGTAATTCCCATACATTTGCATGAAGAATTATGTCTGAATTGGGTATCCTATAGATAACAATTGAGTGGTAGTTTCCTCTGAAAGTTTTGGAATAAGAAGGTAATATAGGGACAAATAAAGTTTGTTTTTTTTATATAGACATATAATACTTCATCTCATCTAAAAAAGAAAAGAAATCTTGATACAATCTTTGTACCTGAGACTGCTCTAAGGCCAAAATTAAAATTCACCCAAAATAACTCCGAGAAGGAGCAGTAGGAAAAATAGGGGGGAGGTTTCAACAAGAGATAACACATAGAGAAAATAATAATCCATCAACATCCTCCTGTGGTAGACATTTTTCTAACACATTAATGGATGGGATTCTTTTAAAAATTGAAGGCATATGATGATGATATCACTTAAGAGTTTTTCATGGAACTAAATTCTCGGGGAGAAAATAGTGCCACTACTGTTGTTAGAGGACTTACCATGTCTTTAAATGATGAACTCATAAGGAGAGTGACGACCCTACCCCCAGGATTTCGATGGAGCGAGGATAAAGCAGTAAGTAGTACATCCAGGAAGAAATTTTTCATTCATAGATAAAATCCTATAGAAGATAAAAATGGAGTGAGGAGAGAAAGCCTACCATACCACTCGGTTGGAGTGGCCTATCACATCCTCAAATACATATATTATGGGGTTAGGTTGAGAATTGTGTATGCCCATCATTTTAGGCTGATCCATGGGCTAAGATTCAAATAAAAATTAAGCTTTCCATGGAGACTTGGTGTTCCACATTTCTTCTTGCATTCCATCATTGAAATGAGCCAAAACCCGAGGGAAGGGAAACACTAACACATTTCCCACCATGGGCTCATTAAGCTCGTTGTTATGGATGCTCTGAGCTACTTAAGATACCCTTTGTTATGGACTAACTTTGTAGACATGCACATAGAAATTTTCATTGAAACACATGTCATTTCCTCCACACAGTAAGAAGGAACACCAACCTCTAGTATTGGGGTTAGGGAAGGAAAGGGAGAAGAGAAGGAGGAAGTGGAAGGCAACGAAAGAGAGGAAGAGGAACAAATAATATAGGGAGAGGACCATGAAGAGACCATTAACCCTCAAGAGACAGAAAAACAAGGACAACAGATAAGCCTCTCACAAGGAAACACAGAGCAAGAAGCAACCACCAGATTCGCTATACTTGGTAAAGATGTCAAGCCCAAAAGAAAGAAGCCAAGGTAAGGTGCCTTATATTTTAAAGAAAGGAAGAGAACAAGGATAAACCAAGGGCAGTATCAGCCTCCTTCAAATATATCTATCACCAATGATGAGTCAGAAAGAAAAAAGGACTAAGTGGGACTTAGTGAGGGAAACCTTGAGGGAGTTATCTCTCCTAAGACCAATACAAAGAAACATATGCTACCCATGGGGAGGTCCATCACTACATAAGACATATTTAAAAGGCTCAATACATAATATTACCTATTACAAGAAGTAAAAAAAGAGCTACTTGAAAAAAATGGCTCTTATAGGAGGAATAGGGGTTGCTATAGAAGGAACATGAGGTGCTATAGGAAGAGGAAGCCACTCCAAAAGAAGAGAGAAAACGCCACTAAGAGCTCCAAGAGACTAATCCAAAAACTAACCTAGAATCCTACTATAAATTTATTGAGGGAGGTAGAAATATACCTAATAAATTTGTTATCCCACTCTTCTTTGAGTTGGATAAGGAAAAAGGCAAACATAGATGGATGTAAGTTGAAAAATCCAAAAAGGGTAGAATATGTGGGCCTCATGGAGAAGAAAGTCAATGAAATGGGAAAGGAATTGAATGACTTGAGACTAAGGGAGTTAGTCATGAGGGATGAGATAAAGATAAAAAACACAAGGCTAGGAGAGCATATGCAAGAAAAAGAGACACAACTTGCCACTGTGACAAGTTTAACAATGGAACTCATATAATGTAGGAAACTATCCAAATCATATGCCATTTTACTCAAGGAGTAGTGTTTGCAATTAAATAAAATGACACTAGCATGGTATGGATCCTTACCTTTTCAATACTACAGAGAGTTCATTGATTTTTTTAAAAAGGAAATTATGGAGGACAGAGCCAAACTGGCTGGGTTTTACCTGCGCAATTTGATCCTCACAAACATCAATTTTTGGGACCCCAGCTTAAGGTTGTGAGACATGCAATTGATGGCATTAGCCTCTTGGTTGATCCATGAAGAAACAAAGGTTGAAGAAGTGGAAAGGGTGATCAGAAAGGAAAAAGAGGAACCCTTATCTGTCATAACAAAATTGGTGAGCCCAAAGGCTATCATCAACAACCAAAACCTCATATCCTTTGATCCTAAATTGGAACCTTAGGTATATGGAAGCCTAAGAACAACCCATCCTACATTTCTAGGACACATTTAATATGTTGGGAATGTAAAGTTTATATGATTTCTAAGATGGCATGTCATACCTCACAATTTTCAAATAAGAGAATGTCTCTCTCCATAAATACTAAGGATTTCCTTGGAAAGAACCACACTATACAAAAGGATTATCCAAAGGGTAAATATAAAATCAATAGGACTCAAACTCAGTCCTCGCTTACTATTGGGTGTACAAGAGAGAATAAACCAGGTATAAGAAAAAACAAAATTGACAAACATAGAGGAAAACGCATGGTTCTATCCATATGAAGGCACACCATTTGAGGTGCCTTGGGATGTCAGAGAGGCCCCCATGGCCATGAATGAGATCCATATCAATGATTGAGTTTCTCATAGGGTGATTAAAACATTAAATAGGGGGGTAATGTTGGGTCCCATCAATAGGTATATTTTGAGGTTCATTGCGCTATCCTTCAGCCCTTAAAACTCTCATTTTCTCACATTAATTCACATTTTTAGCCATAATATGCTTAGTAGGAAGACTAAAGGGTGTTTGTAATATTGCATTGCCTAGTGTGATTAATATGTAGGAAAAGGAAACATTTCTAGATATATTTACTATGCACGAGCTTGATGGAGACAACTAGAATATTCAACTTGAGATCAATGAATATTCACCAACAACTTGAATTTACTAGATACCGAGGAAATCCAAGTCCATGTGAAGACCAAGGGGAACCAAATCCACAAAAAATCTAGATTTTGGAGGGGATCACTCTTCTTTTCAAGGGAGCTTCCCTCAACTACCTTTTTCATAAATAAACTAGCTAAAAGGTTCATTAGGATTTGAGGTTTTATTGTAGCTAGTAGTCACTAATGAGAGTCTAGTGTCTAACATTGTTACCATCTTTCATATGATGTATGTGACTCTTATTTTCTGTTAATGGGAGGTTCACCATTGTTCTGCATCTTAAGTATTTTTGGAGGGTTGAAACTCTTGGGTTTGTGCCCATTCCAGAGGAATTTGTCCCTCTCTTGTATTTATTTCTTTTTCCTACTCAAGTTATTACAATGATTTTCTTGTTTCAATAGGTGTTATATTACAAAATTCATAGTTTAGGTTTTCCTATCACCTCTCTTGTGGGAAGAGTGATTGGAAGATCTACAATAAAATATTTGTTTATGATTTATTAGAATTTTTTAAGCATCAGAGTATAATATTTTTGCATTTTTAGCTTCTACACTTTAGGATTTAGTAGCCTTGGTTTGGAAATTAATTTTTTTTATGTAGTTTAGAGTAGATTTCAATAAAATTTAACTGATCTTTTCCATGTGAATTTACATTATTATAATAGCGATCATTTGATGCATGCATTTAATTGGTATGCAAGGAATGCGTTGACCTATAAGGGTAGGCACACCATTCTACATACACCTAGGCCGCCATATCTTGCTTCTCGACACGTCAGATTGCTTCCAAACTCTACTGAGACCATTCTAATAAGGTAAATGGAGAACACCGTGGGTACAACTTTTGGTGCAAGATAGACCTCTGAGGGGTACTAGGCTTGGCCAAGGGGCTCGTACACCCTTCCTTTACCTTATTAGACCTTCATCCACCTTCTCCTACCTTCAATACACCATTTATGTCCTTAAACATTTCTCATACCCTCCTCCTGTAGCAAAACAAGGCCTCTTGTAGAAATAGAGAACCTACTATAGCACTTCTTGTAGCAAACATGTAACATCATTTTCTTTAGCTATATTTGTTTCATACCTCAACCATTGAGTATTAAAGTTGAATTATGGCCTAGAATCCTTGATTTCATGATTAGGGAAGATTCTAAGACCACTCAATCCCCATCCTTTCCTCACTACAACCATACGACAACAAATAGAATTAGAATTCCTGTAGCATACCTGTAGCATCATTTTCTTTAGCTATATTAGTTTCATACCTCAACCATTGAGTATTAAAGTTGAATTACGGCCCATAATCCTTTATTTCATGATTAGGGAAGATTCTAAGACCACTCAATCCCCATCCCTTCCTCACTACAACCATATGACAACAAATAGAATTATAATTATCATTTGTTTGTGTGTTAAAAGTTGAATTTATTATTTCCAGGCAAGTTGAAAATGGATAATTGATTCATGAAATTAGGTTGTTGATTAGGTTAAGAATGAAAATAGAATAACATGGTTGACTTCTTTCAAATAGACTAGCGCTTTCCCTCTTTCTGCAATTTCAATTCAACAATTACATTCAAAGATTAGGATTTTTATTTCTGTAGCTAGAATCATGTTCATCTCCTTGAAACTATGTCATGATTTTCTCTTTATAGTTAGCTCAAGGAGTGGTCTCTGAAAACCTTGATTTGATCTCATGACTGATGGTGACATGAGTGGAGCCTAACATATTGTTCACATAGCATTGTCATTTTTAAGTATGGAAGAACCCCAGGTTGATAATTTAAGTTGAGAAGCCATTGGGAGTTGCAACATACTTGGGGAAATACCAGGGCTCATCAAGGAGAAACACTCAAAAGAGACATTCATATTTTCATGAGGATGCTTTATTTTTATCTTATTGCTTCCATCTATGCCAAAGGGGAATAATGTTGGAAATATGTTATCATTGATGTCAACAGGTTGTTTAGAAATAGCTAGAGGTGGCATAGGTGTCATGTATATCCCTTAGTAGCATTGGTTCCAAGCACAAGAAATATAACAAAGGAGCAACATGGATGATGGGTGTTCAAATCCTTTGGAACCAAATTTAATTTAACATACTATCTCAAGTACGGGTGAACGCCACTTAGATGGAAAGTGCTCAAAAAATGATTTCCAATGGTATATGGAAGCTCACAAATGGCCTCCTAGAACATAAGATAGATCTAGTAAAAGTTTGGTGACCTCAAGTCAAAGATATCATAAATAAGGAGATGTTTGGTTGAGTCTTGGTGCATAGCCAAAGTTGGCAGAAGTGAAAAACCTAACTGTAAGGGTGGAAGAGAAACAAAAAGAGTTTTGGGTTGACTTGGAGGGATAACGTAGTTGTAGGAAGAAGTTATATTGGCTTAGGTAGAGCCCACTCAGTAGAGACCACCTGAAAAATATACCCCAAAAGATTTAAAACAGTGCCCAAACTTAAAGAACAAGATGACACCAAGTGGTGACAATGTACCGACAAGGTACCTTGAGGATTATACCTAGAGATACCTTTAGAGAGTTCTTAAATGATAAGAGGGGTGATATAAGCTTAAAGTTAAAAGGCGAACAAGTTTGGAGATTAATTGGGTGCCCCACATTCCCCAAATTTGGTGCATCAAAGGCAATACCCTAAGATCCACTAGTTGAAAGTTAAATGGCAGGCTTGATTGTGGAATGGGCAGTTTTTGCCAGACCACCTATCAAATATCAACAGTGGAGATGCATTATGCTTCCCCCCCCCCCAACCCACCCCCTTCTAAAACCACAAACTACTAAAGGGGGGTCACACAAACCATGAAACAACGAAACACCATTTTTAAAGAGCTAGGTAATGTAGCAAGTAGAGGAGAGGCAATGTAGTTTAAAAGGGGAGACACTTAGATTTTTTTTTTTACAAATAAATTTGGTGAAAAACAAAATGTGCAAGACCCTTTCTATCTCCTTTGATAGAAGGACGTATGGTAGTATTTGATTATTCCTTAGAGATGATGGTAGTTGATGATGTCAAGATGACATGGTCAAATCAAAGGGTGACATGTGGCAGACGAATTTTGCATATTTGGTCATCCAAAGGGCCTATTTTTGAGTGACATTTTTCACCAATCATAGGTAGACGCGTAGCAAAAATCACATTAGAATGCGATCATCCCACTGGTTGGATCCTGGTGGGTTGCCAATATATCACAGAGCAGGTGGGCAAGCCCACATGACAAGTGTGTCTTGGAGGGGATCACTCGACAAAAGCTATTTTACATAGTCGAAAGAAATATGTTGAGATAGAAAGGGCTACGGACTTAGCACTTGACCCTCAGTCATTTCACGTAGAAATATACCAAGGGCGTGAATCTTAAAAAATAGAAATTCAGCCCCGACAAGTAGAAAAGGCTTAGCGCCTAAAAGGCCTAGCTAGTGGTTGTAGAGACTTTGTCCTATGGTAGAAAAATAGGTAAAGGGTCTGAGAAAAGGTGCTAAATTCTTAATATATTACAACTATAAGTTTTACAGTGCTTTTGGCAGTTAAGACAAACTTACCATCACACAAAAAATAAAAACTTCTCCTAAAACCACTAGAAAGCTAGATTAGCTAAAATTAGTGAAATTAAGCAGTTTAACTTCCAGAAAAGGTTGTTGAAGGTAGAGTACATGATGAACACAACCAAAAGAATGAGATGAGAAAGGAAAAGGAAAAAATAATTAATCATGCAACATCAAAGAAAAAATAAAGGAAGCCAAAAATATCAAGCAAAATTTCTATATAAGCAAGTGAGTAAGTAGGAAAAACAAGTTCTTGTAGAGAATATAGATAT
>APFE030775591.1:98664-188201 GCA_000404065.3 Pinus taeda
TTAGGCACATTATTTATATATTTATATTAGGTTTTAGTATACATGCTTTTAATTATATATTTTCTAGATTGAATCTTTTATTTAGTATAGTTAGATTTTTTATTATATATGATTCTATTATTTTAGACACTGATATCATTTATGTATATGAACCTTTTAATATTCTATTATTACTCTCGATTACTTTACTAATTTTTATTTTTGTCTATATTATTCTATTTATTATTATTTCCCTATTTGTTTATGCATTTTTTATTTTTTATTTGTTGTTTATTTTTAAATTTTTGAACATTACATCAATGCTTAACTAGATATTATTTATTATTTTTATATTTCATTGTTATACTCTAACTGTTAGGGAACAAATTTCTCTTCCTTTCTAAATTATTTATTTTCACATTGGGATTAGACTTTGTACCTCAGTCTTCATTATAAACCACACTTACTGATTCCAAACACTTTGACCGAAAAATTTGAATGTGATTTTTACCAAAAGACTTTACTGTATAAAATATATAAGGAATTACATAGAATCTAAAGAAATTTAAACTGGCACAAAAAGAAGAGGAGGAGATTACAAACAAAAAAACTATTGAATAGAAAGAAAACAAGAAAGTGACCAGGAGGGGTAAGAAAGAGAGAAATAAAGGTAGCGATAGAAAAAGAGGTAGGAAAATGAGAGAGGAAGAAAAGGGGGGTGAGGATAGTTTAAGAGGGATTAGAACTAGAATTATAGGAAGGGTAACAAGGTTTAGAGGACAAAAAATAAATAATAAGCTTCGAAGCATGGCCTAAATGGTAGCCATATTCCTGATGAAAGCGTATTGGATGCTTTTCAATTTCTAAGGCTTCTCTAATGATACATTTGGAGTAGAAAGGGGTATAGGCAAGAATTTTGGTTTTATCAAAACAAATAAATGCTTGGTATTGTGGGAGTGTTCAACAATAGAACATTTATAAATTTGTTTATGGTAGGTATCCATAATTTCTTTGAGATGATAACCCTACCCTACATTTGGGGGGTTATTGATCATATATACAAAATTCTTTTTGAAAGGAATATTAAGACATTTTTCAAACCCCATAAATACCTCATACAATTTTTCAGATCAGCCAAGGGCAAGAATGACCCTATACTAGACCCTAAAGTTTATGAAATCCCTTGATCGTGTGGAATGTCTTGCATAGGGAAAACTGGTAAATCCTTCAAAGACCTACCATAATTGCATTGCTAAATATTCCATTGTTGAACACTCCCACAATACCAAGCATATAATTTCTTTTGATAAAACCAAAATTCTTGCCTCTTCCCCCTTCCACTCCAACAATATCATTAGAGAATCCTTACAAATTGAAAAGCTACCCAAAACTTAAATTAGGAAAATCTTTACCATTTAAGCTTTTCTTGGAAGCCTACAATTCATTATTTATCCTCTAAACTATGTTACCCTTCCTTTTATTATAGTTCTAAACCCTTTGGACCTAACCCCCCCACTCTTTTCCTTTCTCCTTTTACTACCTCTTTTTATATCCCTTCCCCTCTCTCTTTCTTTCCCATCCCTCATGGTCACTTTCTGGTCTCATTTTTGTCCAAAAAAAAGAAAGTAGTTTACAATCCCCTCTTATTCTTTTTGTACCAATTCAAATTCCTTTATATTTTATCTAGTTCGTTCTATATTTTATTATTTATATTTTAGGGCCAAATGTGGTGATGAAATTTCATATTTTTTCTCTTTTATTGAATTGAAGCCCTCAAAGTTCATATAAGCATTGTGAATTTTGATTCGGAGTAAGAAGAAAAGTTGTGGATAATTATGTTGTTGTCCTAATGATACTTTTTGCAAAAATTAATAGTGTTGTATAATCTGTAAATTCCATTAAATGAAATTATTTCCCTTGAAAATTTTCACACATCTTAAGAGATATATCACATAGCATAACTTAGTTTAAAATGTGTAATTAAAAAAAACAAATATGAGCATGATCTACACGGAGAGAAATAAGTTTTTAATTTCAAAAAGACATTTTTTAAAGCAAAATTATATTTTTTATTATTTTTCAAAGTTGGAAAAGTAATATTTCGATTGCATTTTCTAGACATATGTGTTGACGTAACATTTTTTTCTACTGTCTAAATCAATTTAAAAATGAAGAACAACCTTTTGAAGAGTAATCATAAACAAATATAGTGTTATTAAAAAAAAGAAATCATTATGTAAACTTTACCTTATTTATTTATTATTGAACCCCTTTGAAATTGTTGAAAAAAAATTGAAGAATTATGTTTAAAAGAAAATAGATGAAAAAGATCATATGAATTCAAAAGTATCAAAATCATATGCCATTGGATAGAGGATTCTTTCAAAAGTCCAGTGTTATCGGGAAATCTAATGTCTATGCAGAGCTGCTAGTCCCACTAAGACAGGTAGCTATCTTAGAAAGAAATAGATTAAATTTACTTTCATTTTCCTTTATGGGAAGTAGATAAGAGAGGAGCAAAGAATACCAACCTCAATATTTCTCTTGGTTCCTTGCTTATTCCTTCTCCCCTTTGAGGGATCTTTGCTGCTCCTTCCTTGATTACTCCGCTTCAAAGAGTACCTGCAAAGTCAAAGCAGCATAATACCTTCAAAGTACAGAGATCTACAATCATAAACAATATAGGACCAAATATATATTAACCACACAAATGCATATGTCATCAAACATACAAGAATGTGGAGGAAAACTTGAATAGCTTTATTGATATAAAGATTAGAAGAGAGGATTACAACCCATTGATCTGACCCAGCATCATCCTCCCAGCATAAAAGCCCTTCTTCACCTCATGAAAGCTTAGATCACCCAACACTATGATGTTCCACCAAGAAACTAACAGCACTCCCTTACAAGATGCAAGATTCCAGCCCCTGGATCTCTGGGATGAGGGATCCCTATATAGATGATTACAGGGGGCTGAGTCAGCTTCTGGGACTTTGATTAGTGCCTTCTCTCTGATAGTTCTTGATTCCACTTGGATATTGATAGTCTCTTACTCATCCCTCGGTGAATTCAGAGAGGAAAATGTCACTAGAGAAGTTTCTGGAAGATTCCATGATCATCCACCTTGCAAACTATCTCCGCCATTTGTCTACTCTCGCCCATCGCAGCCTACAGAAGGGCTTTGTAGTATGCATCACACTTTTTGCACTAAGCAGGTGAGATGCATTGCACCCTTAGCACTAAGAAATCTGTATGGTCCAGTTTTGACCAGTTCTGAGCAGTTTTATGTGGAGAACTTCTGGGAGATGATGTAATCAGATGACCTTGTTCCTTTAGGGCATGAAACAAAATTCTTAGGGACTCAGAAGCCCTTGGTTTATGGACATATGTGATTGGGGTTGCAGTGCCCAAATATGTCTATAACAGTTGCCCCCTAAAGCATGAGGTCAAAAATATTTTGATGTCTGGTGAAATGCTTTATCGTGAGGATCCGAGGTTTTTCGAACCAGAAGGTGACCTATAATAAGATACAATACAACACATTACCTTTATAACATTTTCATGATCTAGCTAAGGCGGGCATTCCCATGCTCAGCTTTATAAATTAATTTTCATGTACATAGGATAGACAACCATCTATGTAGCAGACTGATGATTCTGATAGAGCCATCATCCTTTTATTTGGATGATCATCTGTGTAGCAATGATGTCCATTTGATGTCTTTACTTTCCTGAATATATTGTAGCCCGGATGGATGAAACTAGATCCGGGGTCTTCAAACTTGTCCAATCTTCACCCGAAGTACAAGTTGATCCATGTGAAAAATGTTCTGGAGTTGAACATGGAAAGACATCGCCTATTTACCAGCCAATGATGTAAGCTGTTAACAGGCGCAAGAGGAATCATCGATAATGATGATGACCCTCAAGGTACTACAGTACAATTCGTGTGGTGTGAAAATGTGACTTGGCGTCGAACACCACGCAAAATCTCTCGTTCGAAGGCCATTGATGTAAACCTATCGCCGGAAGCGAGAAACTTGCCATTGAGACATGCAAGCTTCAACGTACTGAAAGGGTTGTTCCTAGGTTGACTTCTTGGATAATGAGTTGATGTCGACAAGAAGTGACCCATCATAGGAGGGCCTTAATAAATCCCACATTTATGACATGGAATGGAGAAAATGACTTTGCAGAGGTGAAAACGATTTGATGATACAAGGTTCAGTGTGGCGGTCATGAAAGAATGGAGTGTGAATGTATTACAACGGATGAGACACAAGATGGGTTGGTGAATTCTCTGAGCAACTTCTCTTGAACATATCGGTGACACTAAAATGGATAGGTAGTGTTAACACCAAAGATGGATGGTATGATGGACCAATGGTAATATGATCGATGAACGGAATAACCCAACCCAACTCAATCATGGTGATGGAGTGAAAGTGTTATGTTCAAGAGCGATTTTGCTACCAACAAAGTCTCTTCAATTTTTCTTCCCAATTTTTCCCCAATCATCGCTGACCAGTACCTCTTTATTTTTATCAAGCTTGAGAGGATAACTTATGCTTGTTTTATAATTTGCCCTTTGAGCAAACCCGTCGCTATGTTTTAAAAAGCCTAGCATCAGTGAAACTCATTCTTGTCTCTATGGACAAGTTTGTCACTATTGGTTTTAACGAGTTTAACGACAAAGACAGCTTGGTCCTTTTTACATTTTAGAGAGTCTGAAAAGGGATGGAAAGGAAATTCTAGTAATCCTTTTTCATCATATAATCCCATAAGTCCGAAAAATTATAAAATAATATGAAAGGGATGAATTTTCGATAGTTTTAATTAGCCAAACAAGAAAATTGCTCGATCTTTTTGTGTAATAATCCTTCAGGTCCAAAAATATTAAAATCTACATGAGGAATAACACTTCCGATAGCTTTAACGAGCTGGAGAGGCCAATTGCTCGGAAATCTTTTCATATTTTATGAGTCAGATGAAATGAGCTTAAAGGAGACTTGTTTTTGAGGAACGAGTGATATTTTGGGGTAGCTGCTAATTCTAGGTAAGGTTTGGAATTTTCCAATCACGACAGTGTCACAAGGATGGCTAACAGAATCACTCATCATAGATGTTCCTCAAAAGGGTAAACAACCAAATGGAGGCGTATGATCGGCTAAAATAGAGTGGAGGTGATGATAAGAACATGACCAGGGCTCAAAAGCTGATGATAATGCATTTGCAATGGTTATTTACCAGAGGTTGGTTCATTTTTTAATGAGATTAAACTCTGGGGGAACATTTGCTCATTTCTTAGGTTTAATTTTTAACGAGCTTGAACTTCACATAAAAACTGCTCGTGCCAGTCGCATGATAAGGATGTCTCATCGATAGATTCCATTTTTATGGAGCTTTCACCTTTCGAAGCTTTGCTCCGTATCCTTTCTTTATGAAGCTAGGAATGACCAATCCTACGAGTTTAAAGGGTTGAGAATCTAAAAACTAAGAAAATAAATGGTCGCTCTTCACTTTCATGCAAAATGGTTTGCATGTCCCCAGGTATAGTGAAATAGAGTTTCTAGGCTACCATATAGAAGTTCTCGCATTTGCAAGATAGTTTCCATCTGTGTAGCAGATAGAAACACTTCCCGGCTTAGTCCATTTTGACAAAAGTGATTCTAGCTCCAACCACCTAACCTTGATGAGGGAATCTTATTCTGGTCTAATCCCATTTTCCTAAATGGATGGGTGTCAGAATAGTCATATATCCTTCGTGGAAACCTACCCTATACCCAAAGTTTCCCTGCCGAAGTAAACCAGGCTGCATGCCCCCTGGGTTTCAGTCATGGCCACCGAATTACTCGCGCTCATCCAACAGATGGACTGAAGATTGATGAGACATTCCTTGCATGAAAAGACTAGTTAGGGATGGAATTTGACTATTAGCTATGTGTGAACCGGGGAATGAAAGCTAGTCTACGAGCTGGACCACTCGGCCTTCATGCAGAAAACACATTACTCGAAAGAGTGAGGAGACAATGGCTCCCATGCTATAAATATAGTCATGCCCAAGGAGTAAATTATAATCTAAAGGTCCTTGGACTACCATTACGTTCAGATACATGGTTTTCCCTCTCAAAGTTATAGGAAAACTTGGAAGGATCCCTAACGGTCGACTGGTTCCTTTTTCGAAGCCTATTAGAATTCGCATCTCAGGTAGAAGCGATGGTGAACCAAGCACTTTCCAAGCAGTTGAGGAAAGGATACTCATAGAATCCCCTTCATCTATGACGGTACCGACCATTACCATTCTATAAGCTTGTGCAATGATTTGGAATGGTACATTAGACAGTAAACGGGGTCTGCCTAGTAGATTCCAATCGAAGGAAACAACTAGGTTGCTCAGAGGTGGTACCAAATAAACGACCGGATATGACCCTAATGAACTTCCTTCCTGCGGTAAAGGAACGAGTAAATTTCCCCCATGTTCATTGGAGTTTGTGCTTACTAAAAGAATCTGAACAATGTCATTCTCATTCTCTTCAGTGACTGTACCATCTGAAGATGGACCTTCCGAAGCCAGGACCGGGTCGACTGTCGCCTTGACCTTTTGAATTTCATCTGGTGTGGACTCAGAGGGTTTATCTTCAATGATAGATTCTTCGACCGACCACAAAGTTGTGTCAGTCAATTTTTGCAACTAGTGATGCACTCGGAAAGAGTTTCTTGTACCCAGGAGCAAGTCGTAGCAGTGAAGTAGGATGATTATCGAAGACTCTTTTAGCTTTGTCCAAGAAGGGACAATGGTGAATGGCATGATTTCCTTCACAGAGTTTGCAAGGAAATTTACATTTTCCTTTCTATCCAGAGACTTCGTTTTCACTATTTGACGGTGTACTCTCAATGTGGTCGTCAAAGGTTGATGACACAGGATTGTGCAAACAAGGAGACTAGTCCCTTAAGATCCGAGGGATGTGAGGACAATCTCGATGATAATGGTCTCCCTTGCAAATGACACATGGATATTTAGGCTTGGATGATGCAGTGTGTGGATTTTCACTAGATGATGCATGGTTGCCCCTTTTCGCCTTTGGGTCCTTCTTCTTCCTCTCTTTCTCCTTCCCTTTCTTCTTCTTCTCAGTTACTTTGTCTTTACCTTTACCAGCTTTACCAAGTGAAGAGGAAAGAGGGGAGGGAGAAATAAGCAAAGCAGAAGGTTGGGGGTAACTCTAGTATCATCAAGTTGCTAACTTGATTGCTCAGGAATCAAGGCGGTTTGAATGACAGAGGTCGAGAAGAGCCATATTGGCAAGCCGATTGTCAATCCTAAGAGGGACAACGTGGCCATATGTGGTGCACCAACATCTCCCCAAGAGGAGAAAGGACTAGGATTTCCCCCAAGGGGAAATCCTTGGTTGGTGGACTCCATTTTTCTCAACCTAAGACCAATGAGGGAATAGTGACGTTATTCTGATTAATAAATTTTAGATGCTTTGACACAACTTGCTTTTCAATTTTTAAGAAGAGTCGAGAAAAAGCTAAAGATGACTCTAGTCGCCTTCGATTTTTAATGAGCCTGAAGTGAAAAGTGCTCAGATGGACCTTTTCCTTTAAGGAGTCTAAAAAGGAACGAAAGAGACTGCTCTGGAAATCTAGATAGAGGGATTACCAAACCAATCGCAAAACTGCAGAATACTTTTTATGGTACGTCAGTCAATCTTCCCGAATGTTGTGATCAGTGCATTGCAATCGATAGGGCGGAAGACACAGCTTCCTAAGGATAAAGGATATAGCCTATTGTGGTCTCCCAATATATACTCGACGGTACATGGGAGAACAAGTGCATACTGGCACTTGTCATCTCAAAGAGGAGGAATCACCCAACCTACAATGAAAGTTCCTCCCAACCTACAATGAAAGTGATAGTTACCAGGCTTTATGACACCGGAATACGTCTCTAGACAAGACTTCTAAATGTTGTGTGTTAGGTTCCAAAGCGTTTTTATGTTCATTGAATTTATTTTACAGTTGATATTTCTTAAGAAGTTTGCCTTTCAGGTTCACCGCATGAGTAGATATACAACTCCTAAATGAAATCTAAGATGATAACAATCATTAATCTTCTTTTTGCAATGAAAATCCTAGTACTAAGGAAAGAGAGCAGGATTCTTCAACATAGAGCAGAGAGCACACACTAGATGCACTGTCTAATCAAAATCAACAAGCAATCTTAATGCAAATGCACATGCATGTTTTTTTTTGTTTTTTTTAATGTGTGAATGACAAAAATAATTCTAAGTACAAATCTGAATGTTTCAACGCGAAGTACTAACGATTTTCTCTTCAAAAGACGAAAGGAAGATAATGACGACACTTTGTGATTTTGAATTGAAAACTGCTTTCGACACTTGAAAAACTATTAATTCAAATAAAATACAAGAGTAACAGTGTAATTTACCATCAAGAACAATAGGATTCTTTTCTTTGACTGAAAATGACACTTGCGACACTTCCAAATCAAAATATGACAGTTTGATTATGCTACTTCTTTGTGAAGGAGAGCCGTAAATGGCAAACAATACATAAAAACATTTACAGTTCTTCGTACTATAGAGGCTGAATCATGCAAAGGAAGGGAGTTTCCACAGTGGTATACTGATCACAGACAGCAAAACTCCTGAATAAAGCTGAAGAGAGTGAACAAAAAACCAAAATCTAGAAGTAGAAAGAGTCTTATCTAGTCATCGCACCTGTAACACTAGGAAGGAGCGATGCATCCCACCTATTGCACATGAGAGGTGTGATGAATCCAGATTCCCAAGAGGAGAAGGTGCGATGGTCTAGGGACGAGACTTCAACTTGGTTCTTAGTCACAGTTTGTAGCTTAGTTCAGGGATTTAGGCTGAGCTAATGATAGTCAGTAAATGTAAATCACAGGGGCTGATCTAATGAGGCTACTCGAGTCACCACCAGGGAAATTAGTATGTTTGCAAATCAATTGTTCAGTTTATAAACAAAACCTAGAGATAGACTGAAGCAGCATTGATCTACTTTGCAGTTGCATAGCAAATGCAGTTCGAAGGCCAGCTAGCTTGACTTCAGGCTCTGTCTGTAAGTTTATAAAGCAAACAAATATATATAGAAAAACAACCTATTCAATCCCCAACGGAGTCGCCATTTTGTTATTAGGAAATCTAGTGTCTATGCAGAGCTGCTTGTCCCACTAAGACGGGTAGCTTTCTTAGAAACAAACAGATTATGGTTACTTTTGTTTTCCTTTATGGCAAGTAGATAGGAGAGGAGCAAAGAATACCAACCTCAATCTTTCACTTGGTTCCTTGCTTATTCCTTCTCCCCTCCAAGGGATCTTTGCCGCTCCTTCCTTGATTACTCCGCTTCAAAGAGTACCTGCAAAGTCAAAGCAGCATAATACCTTCAAATTACAGAGATCTACAATCATAAAAAATATAGGACCAGATATATATTGACCACACAAATGCATATATCATCAAACATACAAGAATGTGGAGGAAAACTTGAATAGCTTTATTGATATAAAGATTAGAAGAGAGGATTACAACCCATTGATCTGACCCAGTGTCATCCTCCCAACATAAAAGCCCTTCTTCACCTCATTAAAAGCTTAGATCACCCAACACTATGATGTTCCACCTAGAAACTAATAACACTCCCTTACAAGATGCAAAATTCTAGCCCCGGGATCTTTGGGATGAGGGATCCATATATAGATGATTGCAGGGGGGTGAGTCAGCTTCTAAGATTTTGATTAGTGTCTTCTCTCTGATAGTTCTTGATTCCAATTGGAGACTGATGATATCTTACTCATCCCTAGGCGAATTCATAGAGGCAAGTGTCACATGAGAAGTTTCTGGAAGATTCCATGATCATCCACCTTGCAAACTGTTTGTGCCATTTGTCTACTCTTACCCATCGCACCCTACAGAAGTGCTTTCCAGTATGCATCACACTTTTTGCACTGAGCAGGTGAGATGCATCACACCATTAGCACTGAGCAATCTGTATGGTCCAGTTTTGACTAGTTCTAAGCAGTTTTCTGTGGAGAACTTCTGGGAGATGATGTAATCAACTGACCTTGTTCCTTTAAGGCATGAAACAACATTTTTAGGGACTCAGAAGCCCTTGGTTTATGGACATATGTGATTGGTGTTACAGTGCCCAAATATGTGTATAACATCCAGCATGATCATCTCTACCACTTAAGTACAAATCCTGCCCTAAATCTTCCAGGGTACAAAATGGTGTTACACAAAATTCTATATAAGGGGAGCTAAAAATCTATTTTTGAGACCCTCAGCAGCTCGATCGAGGATTTAAAATGCTTGATCAAGAGATTGAGATACAATTTCAAGAAACTCAATCTAGGGCTTAAGAAACCCTCGATTATGCCCTAAATGTGGTTAAATACAGGCTCATTCTAGCTTTAAGGTTTGATCTATCCTAATACTCGATCTAGCTTTAAGGCTTAATCTAGCTTTAAGGCTGGATCTAGCCTATAGTTCGATTGAGATTTTGAGTCTCTAACTTTGAGGCTCGATCGATCACATAGCTCAATTAAGCTTAAAGGCTCAATCAAGAAACATTTTTTAATTCCATGCTTAGGTTGTATTGGCAAGAAATTTCAAAAACATGTCTCGATTGAGCCACTAGCTTGATCCAGGTCCTATATAACCTTAGGTTAAATAGGAAATCGATAAATGATTTTTTTAATGCTACATAGAGCTATCTTTAAGCACTCAAATAACCTGATCAAGGGCTAATATATTTCTCAGTCGAGCACTTAAAATGGCTCGAACCAGTTGTTGTTTTCACCGAAAACGTGCCCTCTCTTACCAAAATGTGTAACCCAGTTTCTTGCATGGACCCTACTACCCTTCCTCAATAGTTGTACAATTAAAAAAAAAAAAAAGGGAAAATATGGTGAACTATTTCCTCTTGTCACCAATGTGTTATGATTTACAAATTAGAAGTCTCTTCCTATTTATACATTACCTAAAAGACCTTTGAAATGTGTGGGGAACATGCCTTCTCACATAACATGAAGTACATATTCATTAAATTTCGATCGAAAATCACTCATCCTCATTAAATGTTGTTGTGCATTAATTCTCTAAATTGGATTGATTTTATAGGGTAAAAGAAAAGGATTGTGTGCCTCGAATAAATCCACACCCGGATATGTAATTAATTGGCAGTGCAACAATGATCATTCCATCCTAAGGATACAAAATATTTCTAGAACATATCATACTCATTACCCTAAAATAAATATCACTCGCTAATATCCAAATCTGCCAATGTATCTATTCATTATATCTGTGAATGTTCAAGTCAGAAAGAATGTGCATTCCCAGGCCAAACCAGTTACACCCTTGGTAATGAAATTTGAAATGGAACATGATTGGCCAATACCTAAACTCAGGTTATAATCTTGCATCATGTATAAGAAATATCCTACATAACTATGTTTCCCACTTATAGATAACTTCCACATAAGGCAAGTCGAAGGAAAACTTGTAATGTTGTATGAAATTTCAAGTATAAATATTTAAGGTCAAAATAAATATATAACAATGGAGAAGTATGTAAAATAATTAAATAAAAAATATACAATTTGAATCAATTAGATTAGCCAACAAATGAATCCTGAGCATGCATTTTAGTGAAGGAAGGAAATTTTGGTTTTCTTCACAAAAATTCATGCCCAACCTTCATTTCAATGATAAATTGAATGATCCATATTAGAGAGAATTTTTTACTCATAAGTGACATTAATACAATCAAATATTTCTAGTTTAGTGATATGAACGTCAAAGTTAATGTAAATGAAAGTGTTGAAGCAATCACATTTCATGGTGTCACTCTAAATGTGTCAACAATTTGTGAAGAATAGAAACTTACTGGAAGAAAATTAGTGTGTAAAACTAGTAATTGGATAGTATAAAATTTTAATCAATGACATTTTCCAATAAATGAAGCTTGGGCATGAATTTTAGTGAAGTAAGGAAATTTTGGCCTGTTTCACAAAAATGCATGCTCCACCTTCATTTCAAGGAAAAATTGAATGATTCAACTTGGAGAGTATTAGTTTACTCATAACTAATCTTTATTTTTTTTTTGCTTAAGCAAGAGACGGTCCTTCTATTAACTTAGGTTAAAAAATATTTTACTCATGTTACAACAAATGCCCAGAGGCACACACTCCTACAAAAGGGAGTGAAAATACCTTAAGTGCCCGAAAAAAAAAAACCTCAAAAAAACAGAATGAGACGAGGTCTAGATTGCCCAAAACCAACCGAAGAGCTATCTTCTAACAATCCGACGGTAAAGAATGAACCCACACAGGGGCGTAGTTCTAAAAAAAAACCTGAAGTTGCCCGATCAATGCTGACCGTTGATATTTTTCTTCTAATCCAACGGTCGTAGTCCATATCACCCAGCCTAAAAAGCCCACTGAATACCGCGTGATGAAGGCGGTTTGTTTTTCAGTCCTCCGCCACGTGTTTCTTCTTGAGTGGAATCGATGGCTTTTCCTTAATACAATCTTTGGTTTGGAAGGTGCCCGATGAAGGTGGTAAACCATTAGTGGTTTTATCCCATCAGCCCCACTAACATGCACACCAAAAGGTGACCATTGATCTTCCCTCTCCAGATCTGACGGCCACAGTCGAAATCGGCCCTCACAACTGCTCGCAAAAAGCCCTAAAGTTGCACGATCAGCGCTAGTTGTTGATCCTTTCCTTCTAATCGAACGGCTAGAGTTCATATCATGCGGCTTAAAAAGCCTACTGAATACATTGTGGTGAAGGAATTTTGATTTTTAGGTGTTCCGCCACAAGTTGCTTCCTGAGTGGAATCGCTGGCTTTTCATTAAAACCATCTTTGGTTTGGAAGGCACTCGATGAAGGTGGTAAACCATAAGTGGTTTTCTCCTTTTGGCCCCACCAACTTGCACACCAAAAGGTGGCCAATGATCTTACCTCTCCATATCTGATAGCCACAGACCAAATCGGACCACACAATTGCTCACGAGATACCTAGCAATGAAGGCAATAGTCATTGTCCATTTGCCTCCACGTGTCACCTACTGAATGGAATCACTTGTCTTCCAGGAAAACTTCTCCTGGGGCAGAGGTTGCTCAACACAGGTGGTATGTCTTGGGCAGGTTTTGACCCTAGTAATCTCTTCCTTTAACGCCTTCATCTTCCATGGAATCATTCCTCTTATGAGCAAACATTTACCTCTGTTACTGGAAGCTCCCTTAGAAAACCAATTGTGCATCTCCGTTGATGGGCCATCTGAATTGAACTTATCCATCGTTTTCATAAAGTAAAATTCTTTCTCTTGATTTTTCTTGATACTATTGTCTGTCACTGAGGGCCCAGGATGAGCATTCCTCCTTCAACCTGTCGTCCATTACATCCTCCCACCAGTGGCACAAGTCGATATGCTTGTTTCGATCCCCCTCATTTCAAAGCCAATCCCTAAGTGTCTTTACCTTAGAATTCAACCTCTTTGAGGGGGGAACCTCCTTTACATTACACAAATGAACATTTTTTGGATGATACAAATGAAAAGACCTCCTTTCTATATATAGGAGTCTAAGGGGTCATAATATAATTAGAGCCGACATAATAATAATAATGTAAGGGAACAATAATAATAATAGTGGGCTTCTATGGGGCACAATAATAACAATATCGGGACTAAATGGGTACAACAATATAATAAGGGGGTTGTACTAATAATAATAAGGGGTTACACTAGTAGTATAGGGGCCTAACATGCCCCTCTCCTTAAAAAAGTGGTATCCTCAACGCTTGAGTACTTCTTGATGCTTTTGTATAAAATTATTGTCCTCCCATGTGGAATCTTCAGCGGGTAAGTTCTTCCACTTAATGAGATACTCTGAAATTGATCAATTTCATAGTTGTCGGGTTCTTGTTTCTATGACTGCTCCAGGTTCCAATGTGATTTTTCCTTCCTCTTCAAGTTCTAGACATATTGTTTGAATTGGGATCTTCTGCAACTTTTGAATGAGTGCCCATACTTCTTCGTCCTTCTTCCATTCATCCCTTGCTTCGTTTATCCAATCTAGTTGGATAATAGAAATAGCACAAAATAATGCTTCCACATCCTCATCCTTTCTTGAGAGTGCATTTGAAACAAAATTTTGCTTCCCTTCTCTATAGATGATGTCAAAGTCATAACCCAACATATTTGTGACCCATTTCTTCTATTCTTCTAAAGATAATAGTTGTTCTAAAAAGTATTTAGGACTATCATGATCCATTTTTACCTTCAAGTGTCTTCCCATTTTGTAAGGTCGCCATTTCTGAAGTGCATGAAGTATTGCCAACATTTCCTTCTCATAAATGGCTTGCTTGAGATGTAGCAGTAAAAATACCTAATCACCTACATCAAAACATTTTTCACTACGATGTTGATCTACATATTGTTTCATTCAATTTTGCACCAAAGTGGCATTGTCTTTTAAAATTTGGAGAACTTGTTGCTGATGCTTGATGTGATATTTCACTACTTGAACCTTTTTCTTCTTGATATGTCCTTCTATCTTGAGAGTTTTAGGAGTGGTAATTTCTTCCAATGCTTTACAAGATATGGTCAAATTCGTTTCTTCATGCTCGGTGTGATCTTTCACTTCTTGAACATTTTTCTTCTTGATATGTCCTTCTATCTTGATAGTTTGAGGAGTGGTAATTCCAGCCAATGCATTACAAGATATGGTTGGATTCATTTATTCTTTCTTGATGTGATCTTTCACTTGTTGAACCTTTTTCTTCTTGATATGTCCTTCTATCTTGAGAGCTTGAGCAATGGCAATTCTTCCCAATGCTTTACAAGATATGGTCCGATTCATTTCTTCTTTCTTTGGGGTTGGTTCCTGGCATATATCCTCTTCTTTTGATGTTTCTTAGTCCTTTTCTTCCTCCTCTTCATAGTCTATGTAAAATAATTTCTTCTCAGCACACTTATGACCTATAGTGCATTTGCTATCACAATTGTAACAAAGCCCTTTTTGTCTTTTTTCTTCCAATTGTTGTGGTGTTGCTCTAAAGAAGGTGTTGCTCTTTGTATTCTCATAATGTGCTATAATTTCCCCCTTGAATATTGACCATGTAACAAGTTGTTTAGGAGAACAAAGCCCTTTATACCATAAAAATTGATCTTGTTCTAAATATGAAGATGCAATACATACCTTTTATAATAGTGGTACACCATGCAAATCAAAATATTTCTCCATCTGTAGTATCCAATTTACCGGATCCTTTCCATCAAACTTCCTCATCTCACTTTTTTCTTGATTTTAGGAGCTCGATCTTGAAATGGCTGTAACTCTGTACTTTCGAATCCATAAGTTCTCAAATTTCTACTTCCAGTAGCCCTCCATGTCCTCTTTCGAATGCCACTAGTCTGATCGAATTTAGATTCTCCAAGAGAGAGTTATGCACAAACTCCCAAGATGACCTGATTATATACCTTTTCAGAAGAGCGAACTTGTATGACATGCCATGTGTCACTGTTTTGATATTAAGATCCGAAAAATATACACAAGAAACTACAGTCCGTCCTCTTTTTGTAACTTCTTACGAAATTTTAATCTGATGCTCAAAACAAACGTTATGAGGATTTTCCCTGGGTCACCTATTTGGAATGTAATTCGGGAGTCTACAAAACGACCAACTTCCTGAGATCATATCTACGCAAATATAGTGCAAAAAGCTCTAAAATTCCAATCCGAGGTTCAAAACGATTTTAGCTCAAAGGGGTTTTTTTTGAGCATCTGAAAGATCGCAAAAGAAAAGCTATAGCGCAAATGCCACGATGACCTGTTTGGAGCAGTGAAAGCCTAGAGTCCAAAGCTCTAATACCAAATGTTATGAAACCAGCTCACAAAAAGATAGAAAAGATAGTTGAACGCCTTAGAATTCAGCGTCCTCGGGGGGAAACCTCCTTTACATTACACAAATGAAATTTTTTTAGATGATACAAATGAAAAGACCTCCTTTCTATATATAGGAGTCTAAGGGGTCATAATATAATCAGAGCCGACATAACAATAATAATGTAAGGGGACAATAATAACAATAGTGGGCTTCTATGGGGCACAATAGTAACACTATGGGGACTAAATGGGTACAAAAATATAATAACACGGTTGTACTAATAACAATAAGGGGTTACACTAGTAGTATAGGGGCCTAACAGATTCCCTTTTGATGCCCCATCAATGTTAAATTTTAAAAATCCATGTGAAGTGGGTTGCCATGAAGCCTTTTCTACTGAGATATTCTTGTTGATCTTCATAAAACCTTAAGGGGGATGAACCTTGAGCTCTAACTTCTTCACTATTCTAGCCTCTCTTTGTCTGGTGGGTTTGCCAGTGGCTACATCTCCCAAGATGGGAACAATCTCTTTGAGTTGTCTAAGGATTAGCTTAAGAATGTTGCTCATGAGACTCACTTTATCCTTCAAAATCCTATTGTTTTGCTCCTTCCAAACATTCCAGATTATGAATCCTAGGACCAGCATCCAGTCGAAGCTAATGATCTCAGTATTCGAAGCCAAATTCTACCATTTTTTCAAAGTAGCAATGATGTCATTTGCATTTCTGTCTGTCTGATCGAAGACTTCTCCCACCCAATTCCAAAGTATTGTAGTGAAAGTGCATCTATTCAGGAGATGATTTGTAGTTTCTTCTTGTTGTCTACATAAGTGACATCTTGAGGGGCCAACAAAGGATCTTTTTCTTAGGTTATCCCATGTTAGAATCTTGCCCTATTGAACCAACCACTTGAACAGCTTGACTTTCATCCAATGAGGATTATCCCAGAGTTCTTTCCATGTCTTATCAATGCGTGTAAGGTTAAGCCTAGAATCTATCCTTTTGGCCTCCTTAAGGTTGAAGAGACCTGCCTTTTTCTTTCCCCATATTAGTTGATCGTACAAGGTTGAGGTCAATATTTTCCTTTTGTCTAAAAGACTTTTAAGGGCTATAGCTTGAGTGTGCAACATGACTATTCCACTATAGTCTAGAAGTTTCCATGTTCTCCATTTTTCATTGTTCCTTGATTAGTCCTAATAGTCATTTACCCACGTTAATCCTTTGTTGATGGTATCAGTGTGAATGTCTTCTAATTCTTCACTTCGGAGATTGTCCTCCTACTGCCAATTATCCTCCCAGAACTAGGCCAGATTTTTGTTTCTTATCTCCCAGAAACTGTGATTTTGCACTAGGGCCCTGTTATCCCATGCCCTATTCCATATTGCAGAACCTTTAACTTGTCCTGTCATTCTGATGAGGTTCTTCTCCTACCACCCTCTTGCATATTTTTTCTTCCATAGTTTTTCCCAGGTGGCTTCTATTTCCTTTAGCCATCTCCACCAGATTTAGGCTCTAAGAACTCTGTTAAGAATTCTTGGATCATGAAGACCCAAACCGCCATGGGACCTAGGTTTGCATACCCTGTCCCATGCCACTAGGGCCCATTTATTATTTTCTTGACCCCTCGAGAGAAAGTCTCTCTGAATATTTCTTATATTAGTAATTACACCAGTTGGTGCCAGAATCACTGAAAGCATATAGATAGGGATACTTTGGAGTATAGCCTTAGTTATAATTAGTCTCCCTGCTAGATTTAGTGCTCTGTTTTTCCATTTTCTAATCTTACCTTTTAGATTATTAAGAACAGGCTCTCATATATCCTTATGTAGCAGTTTGTTGGTGAGGGGAATTCCCAGGTACTTCGCAGGCAGTGACTCCCTTTGAAAGCCCAAAATTATGGAAAGATTTCTTTGTATTGAAAAATAAGATATTTGATTTAGTAAGACTTACCTCTGTGCCTACTACCCTAGAAAACTCACTCAGAATCTGCTTGAACGCTTTGGCTTCCTTGACAGTGGGTGTACCCTGAAGCATAGTATCATCAACAAGTCGTTGATGTGTCACCGTGTCCCCACCTTGAGTGAGTCTCAGACCCTGAATTCTCCCTTCCTCCTTAGCAGCTTTGATTTCTCTCCCTAACCTATGAACTCTAGAAGGATTGAAGGTTTTAGAGGGAGAGCCACTGAGAAGAATTGAACCACTGGCTGTGGTGACTAGCGCATAACCCATTTAATCCAATTGTAATCAAAGCCATAGGATTTTAATATTTCTCTTATGTATGACCAACTAATCTTGTCATAGGCCTTGCTATGTCCAGCTAAATTATCATTCCTACCTGTTTATTGGTGTTGAGTGAATGAACCATTTCATGTGCTTGAATTATGTTATCTAGAATTTGTCTCCCTTCCACATATCTCGTTTGCTCCTCTGACACTACGGTTGGGAGGAGTGGTTTGAGGTGGTTGGCAATTACTTTGGATATTATTTTGTATACCACATTGCATAATGCTATAGGTCTAAAGATGTCTGGAGAGGTGGCCTTTTCCTGTTTGGGTATTAAGGCTATGAAAGATTCATTGAGTGCCTTTAAGATTGTCTTAAAATTTCAAGAGTCTTCCACTACCTTTAGGATATCCAATTTAACTATCCTCCAACAAGCTTTGAAAATGTCCAGATTGAAGCCATCCGGGCCTGGTGCTTTCCCATTGTGCATCTCTTTAATGACTTCCTCAATTTCTTCCTTTGTGACTAGTCTGTTGAGATTGTAATTATCTTCTCTAGTAACCAATCTAGGAATTTATTGAGATTTTTTTTCGTAAACTGGGTTCTATCTTCCGGGGTTTCCTCAGCAAATTTCTAAAAATGATGGACTAGAACCTTCTCCATCTCTTTATGAGTGTTTCTTTCTATTCCACGTTGATCTTTAAATTTCACAATTCCATTGTTGTTTCTGTGAGCTATGGTGGATCTGTGAAAGAATTTGGTGTTTCTCTCCCCTTCCTTAATCCATTGAACTCTAGATTTCTGTCTCTAGAATATTTCCTCTTGAAGACATCTGTTATCCCATTCCTACTGGAGTGACTCTGCGATCTCTTTCCTTTCATATGTATATCCTTCTGTGATAAGAATATGGTTTATTTCCTTTAGTTTCTTTTCCACATCTCCTTTAGCTTTGAAGATATTACCATATTCCTTTTTATTCCACTCTTTGAGTTTGCCTTTAATGTGTTTAAGCCTGCAGTGTAGAAGGAACATCTTTGTACCTTGAACGTGAAGTTCTTCCTTCTACCATTTTTCAAATGTTTGTGAGGAAATATGAGTGTGTGAGCCAAGCATTCTCAAATCTGAAGGGGGAGTTCCTTGGTTTACCAAAAAAAGAAGCTTCTAATTGGATAGGCTAGTGATATGAACCTCAAAAAGGCAGTATATATGTAGTAATGTTGTTTCCCATGAGAAGAAGTTCCTTTGAAACAATGAATCTATCAAATTTTGAGGCTACTTGGGTATGGGCCCCTTTTTTGTTATTCCATGTGTAGATTCCATTGCTTGTTTCCATATCAACCAATTTCATATTAGCGATGAAGTTCTGGAAGGCAACTGAATCTCTACCAATTGTTCTAGTTCCTCCTTTCTTCTCCATGAGTGATTTTGTCATGTTAAAATCTCCCCCAAGAATCCAGGGTAGAGCAAGGTATCTCTTCTTGAAATCCTCCAGTATTGTGAGGAGACGAAGTTTGTCCTCCATTGGCTACAGACCATAGAAATTGGTGATCATGTAACATTATCTATCACCCATCGTTGGAAAATCAGAGAAAGGTGATGTTTGGATGCCTCTGCATCAATCACACCAAATTTATATGGATCCCATAGAGTGAGAATGCCACCAACAGATTTATTTTCCTTAACTTCAAGGTATTCATATCTGTTTAACCATTTTTGGTGTTTCTTGCGGATCTTCTCCATAGAGTTTTTTGTTTCCTGTATGAATACTATGTCAGGGTTTTCCTCTCTGATCCTGTTACCTAGGTTCCTTTGTTTTCTTCTGCTCCCTAGTCCCCTAATGTTCCAGGTACTGATTTTCATTAAGGTGGGGTTTTAAAGGAGTAACTAGAAATATCTTTGATCCTTCTGGAATCAATCACGAGTTTTCCACATTCCAACAATAGTTCTTTATGTCCTTTTCGTCCCCTCCTTTTACCTGGATTTTTTGTCAATTTTCCTGTTATTAAACCTATTGAGGAAGTTCCTTTATTTTCCTCTTTATCCTCTTTTGACTCCTGCAGCTGTTTGATTTGACTTGTTAAGGAATATTTGTTGTACCTTGTCCACATCCTCCTAAGGGATGGAGTTTATTCCCAGTGTTCCTTCTTGTTCTAAGAACTTTTCTAGCTCTAGGTTCTCCCTTTCTAGGATCTCCTATAAGTCTTGCTCCTCTATACCACTTTCACTTTGAGTCATTTCCTAGTATTTTTCTATTTCCATGGTACTCAAAGGGTCCTTCATGTGTTCATTTTTTTCCTAAGTAAACTCCATGCTGGTCTCTTTTCCTTTCCCCCTTGCTGACTGATTCTTTGTACTCTCTTGTTCACCTCCATCTACTTCTTTTTCTCCTAAGATCTCAAAACTATTGTGACTTCTTGTTTTGTTATCATTTGCAATAGGGTTCTTTTGTGTCTTCCTTTCCCCTCCTTTTCCTTTTCCTCTCACTTTGGTGAAACCTGTTTTCTCTTTCCCTTTGTTGGTGTTTAGGTTTTCCTCCTTTCTGTTAAGAGGACAATCTCTAGATAGCTGCCCATGCTCATGACATTTGTGACATATGAACAGGATATGTTCATAGTCAACTGTTTGAACCCATTCCTCGTCATAGACTTCTAGAATGACCTCATTTGGAAGAGCTCTTGATAGGTCCATCTCCACACATATACAGGCATAGGAGGTGTATTTTCCCCGTAGAGTTGCCTCTGAAATTTTTAAGAAATGACCTAATTTATTGCCTATAGATTTAAAAGACTCTGGAATCTAGTAATCTAAAGGTAAGGATTAGAGTCTAATCCATACCAGTACCGAAGTGAAGGTTTCTTTTTTTGGCACAAAGTTCATCGTCCATGGCTGCATATAGAGACCACCAGTAGCAAAGAAGTATGGTCCTCCTTCAAAAATCATGTCTCTATCTTCCATGTTCATGAACACCACTATAAAAAAACCTTTGGATGCAAGATGTATATTCAAATCCCCCTCTGGTTTCCATTTGTATTTTGTCTAGGTGTACAATGCTTTCTCTGATGGCCAGATTCCCATAAATTTGCAAATGATGGCATATTTTTCCAGGTGTTCCCTATGCGCTTGCAGAGCTGGATCGTTTAGAATAGCCCGAGGTTTAGTTATGGTCTTGGGTTTATAGGGCCCCATATTGGCTCTATTCTCTATTTCCTGACCTCTGTCTTCCACTTTTTCCTCTTGTTGTTCTTCTTTGTGGGCCCCTTGGTCTGCATGGGTTTTGCTACCTTCCGCCTTCTGAGTTTCAGTTTTTTTGTCTTATCCACCAAGGGTTTTGGAGGTTTGTTCTTATTCCCTCCTCTTCCTCTGTTTGAAACCACATTACTGTAGGAGGGAGTGGAGCTACCTCCTCCCTGGGCCTCTAAGGGTACGTGTTGCTCTCTTTCACTCTCTTAGTTAAACCCTAGAAGCCTCTGTAGAACTAGTTCATCCAAAAAATCTACATAGTTCACTGATCGAGACAAGTAATAATTAAGGGGGTGTGTTGGAATATTCTGATAGATTGCTCATAAGTAATCTTAATACAACTACAATTTTCTAATTTAATGATCTCAAGGTTGAAGTTAATGTAGATCACAATGTTGCAGTAATTGCAGTTCATAGTGTTGGGTTCCCCAAAGTCACACTAAGCTATTGCGATGCAGATCCTGAGAACATCTGTTGGCTCACTGATATGTCTTTTTACAGACAATCTTAATCCCCACATTAGTTGTCAACCCCAGGTAAGTATTTTTATCTCAAGAATGCCAAGACAGTATGTGCAGTGAAGCTAGAGGTTATCTAATGATGAATCATTGCAATTACTAAAGTCTAATTCTTCAATTCAATTCACACAATTCTCAAAAGAGCTATCTACGAAAGAAATACTCTCAACACACTCTGCAGTTCTATGAAACTTGTTCTGAAATCAATTGAAACTAAATGAAAATAAGAATTACACTTAGAATCATTCAAATAACATTAAGTAAATAAACTATGACTATTGAACAACACTGTTAATCTATAACAACCCAAATCAATCTGCATTACTCAATTGAACAACAAAAATAAGTGAACAACAATCAAAATCAATAATTGAACAACAAATAGCTATAAAGGATTCCTAATTGACAAATGTTCTATGTTGCAATTCGTAGAAGTTAATCAGCCTTGTATTTCAAGATCTATGATAACATCTATTCAAATGAACAACAATCTACTATCAACACACATTCACTCACTCTAATCAAAGCGTTACTTAAGTATATCTCACGAGTTCACTCTGAATCTAATTGAACAAAAATATAAATCAATATCACAAATCTTCACGATAAATGAAATAACTAAATATTAAATTAATTGCAAAGATTGTATATAAAAATATAACACAAAGGAGAAGTGGAACTTCTTGTGACTGGGCCCAGAGTCGCTAGAAGCCTTTGCTTAATAAAAACTTAGAATACGAAGATGTATCAAATGCAACCCTCTTTCATTAACTTGAAGTAAAAACTGACGGAGTCACTAATATAGCAGCGTATATGTTTCAAAAATAATAATTACAAATTAAAATTATAAACTGTATCTAATTACCTTTCGGCCCTATATATAACATAAAAGAGAAACTTGGATAAAAGTGAATTGTTAGGATCAGGGGATCCTAAGGATTTTCCATGTGATAAAATAGGAATGTTGGAATTGATCTTCTGCTTCCTTGTCTGCCTAAGATGCTGTGGCTTTTCCCTTTCATGGCCTCGTGCTATTATACCAACTGAACAACTTTTGCCCAATCCACATCTCTACGTACAAAGGTAGGAAAGAACCAATTTTTCATAGTAGACTTCCCTATTCTATCACCAAATAGTTTCATTCAATTTTAGTCGATATTTTCCTCATTTAAATCTATAAAAGGACATAACTGTATAAGGATGAATGAAAAATGAAGTAGTTTATGAAGAGAAATCATATCTTTTTCCTATCCCAACATAGTCCCCAACTTACCTTTTTGCATGTCCCCATGCAAGCGTATAGTTTAGATGCAACTCAGTGAGGGAATAAGTAGGATATACTTCTTCCTTGTAATTCCTAAAACCTTGTTTTTTCTTAAGGACATCGAAAGGATAGGTTACCTCATGATCCTTTAAGTTATAATCACTACGGTATTGATGAGAAGGGTACCATATTCTTGGGGTTTTTCAATGGAATCCTATCCAATTCGGCCCCATTGTCAAAATCATATTGCTATATTTATAATAATAGGAAGAGGCAACTTGGATGTTTCGATAGCTAAATGGTTCTCGGCCCCTCACAGCGTTATTGGAGACTTCCCACCTTTTCCTTGATGCAGCTAAGGCTTCTTCTTTAATGTCTTGGAAGTATTCATTTTTGGCCTGAATGATATCAGTATGGAGTGGCCTCAATTTTCCTTTGACACCGTCTTTTTTTATAAACTATTTATGTCTGACAGATAGGAGTGATGGCTATGTAGGCTCTCCTCTGACCCATAAGTCAATGCCATACTCACGCCTTTTGAACGTGTTGTGATCCTTGGCCCATTTTATCTGATTGGAATCAAATGAGAGGAACGCCTAAAATTGAATGTCTCGTATAAAAGGGGTAGGGTGGCTATCCTTGTTATCCTCTAAAACAAAATTATGCATATAGAGTCCACAAAGGAGGCATTGAACCTTCTCATCATGCTCTCTAAAGCCTTTGATAAAGTCAATAGTGGATTTGATTTTTTCTTATTTACCAACCTTAACGGCCTTAGCTTTTAATAAGAGGTATCTTTCCATGAGAAATAATGCATAATTCATGGCAGGGGCTCAGCAAGATAGAGTGTCTAATACAGTGTCCATTTTCTCTCTCGCTTTTTGCAATTGACCCTCTAATTTTTCAACCTTCTTTTGCTTAGCCTTATATTGAGAAAAGGTCTCATTTTCAGTCATGGTAAGTGCTTTAAAATTCTTCTTTAACCCTTGATGTTCATGTAGAGGAACCACCTTTTCCTTGTGCCTTGCTAGTTCTTGGTGAACTATCAGTAGCTCATTCTGTAATTTTATAATAACAGCCTCTCTTACCAAGTGGGTGGAAAGCGGTGTTTCATATGTTTGGATCTTTGCATCATGAGTCTCCGTAGGATCAGTCTGCATAGTAGCTTAAACTGCTTCCTAAATTATACAATCAACTTGAACATTTTCTTCAACATCTGTTTGGACAACAATGTCCGCAGTGGGGTAGGTCGTTTGAGTTCCCTATGAAAAGATACAAGGCTCCTCAGTTTGTATGGCAGTATCTTCTCTCATAGTTGGCTCAGTCTGGGTTTCTTTTGGACAAACCTTAAGAAAATCTATTTGAGTCTAAGAATCCTTTGCAGAACATCATTCTTTTTGTGTTCCTACAGTTTTCATTTCCACTTTCAAATCCTTGGTTCTGGTTTCTTCATTTGACCAATATTTCAGTTGCCTCATTACTTGCTTCTATTTCCTATACTTTTTAAGCACCTTTTTAAGCCTAGCTCTGTAGAGCTTCTCTCATCTAGGGCCTCCATCTGAAGCTCTGTTATCCTCTACTACTTATACAGACTATACTCTGTCATCATCAAGAATGTTCCCAATTGGAACTATGTTTTCTGGTGGAATTTCTCCTTCAAACTCGTAATTATTATGCATTTTGTTTTCAGGAGATCCCACTGTAATGGTATATGCTAAAAAATTATAATTCTCGTGGTCTTCTCCTTGGTATGCCTCATCCATAGAGGCCTTTGAAAATGGAATATCACTTGGTTGGCATCCCTCAAGTTTCCATCTTTAGGGTTTCCTTCTGTTGGGGGGTCCACCAGACTGGTGCATATTGCTTGAGTTTCCTTTCTGCTAGCTATTCCTTCACATTCCTTGGCTTCGAGGGGTGTTTCCATAGTAGGAATTGACTCCCTCTGTTCCTCCAAGGCATCAGTGCATGGTTGGGTGCAATTCTATTTTTCAATGTTCCTTGGTTTTCCCTACCTTTCATAAACACTCCTATGCTTTCAAAACCCACTGCCACTTCCTCCTCACATTCTTGCAAAGGAGGGTCTTGCAGACTAAGAGGAGGTGTGCAGGATGGTCCAACTTCCTCAACTTGGATTTGGAGGCATCGTTGGGATTTTAATTGCACAGAGCATCTACGCTTAGTTGATTCTATGGGTGCAGAGGGGCTCTTTCATTTTAGTATTTTCCTTGGGCCTAGGATTCTTGGCCCTTGTTGCTCCTCCTTTTCTAGGGGTGGAGTGAAGGTTGGATTTATGATAATATCCCATGTTAATTGTTGTTGTGCCAATCTATTTATGATAATTAACTTAATTAACCCATGATGGCTGACTACACTATGTGGTTCCTTGGTTGTCCTTAGCCGTCGGGCAATATCGTGTAGCAAGGAATTTAGATAAAATGGTAAATTAACTGAAATTTTTTGCTTTAAAATGGTTATAAATTTCAGTTGGTGGGGCTTTACCACGTCATGCCATCCATCATAGGTGATATATGTTTCGACGATGACTGCCAACTCTTGCCATAGTAGCTACAATGCTGAAGGATGAATTCCTTTCCCCGTTCATACCGACCACTCGCCAGGGTCCTGGAATTCTTCAATTGCACTGTATAGAAGGAAGCGTGTGTCTACCATTTTTCCCCTTCTACCGAAAGTTGGGTGACTTCGGCTAGGACTTATTCAAAAACATCATGCTTATGCCTTTTACCATTATACTATTATTCTACAGATTTTGCAGAAATTCCAGCGTTAGCTCTTCATGGAATCCGTGCAATCTGTTTAAATACTACAGCCAGCCAGTGCATTCAAGGATTTTTCGAGCTTCATCCGACACCATCAGCACTGGAGGTTCACTCTGAATTTCTCTTTCGCCCATAGCTACTGTAGTTGAGGCTGGTTCTTCTGTATACAACTATGTTTTACCCCTATAATGCAACACAACAACAATGTATATTACACCAACTATCAAGGAAATTACGCTACTTGGATAATTATTATCATTTTTAGTTAAGTCATTTTCCCTGTCAGCCATACTTAACATAGAATTGTAAGTTCACATGCCTACCATAATAGTTGTGATTCTTTGACCAATCATAATCTCCTGCTAATTATTACACATTCATTCTCATCATGTAATTCGTACTCCAGAGGTAATCTGAATGATTGTCACACAGTTATCCATAACTGGAATATGTGCCATCCATATGCAGGCCATCCCCCCTCTGATGAGAAAAGGGCATCCACGTCCTTTCAGCACATGGAAAACAAGAAAATAGACTAATATGAAGTAAATTTCGGCAACCAATCTAAAAAACACAACACGCAAATTGGTAAAGCATTTAAGCAATATCTGTCACTAGATGTGAATTGGCCAAATGAAATAAAAATAACAATTTTAAGTCATTATGTCAAAGATCTTTACGGTAAGTGGAATTAATCACTTCAACATAATCAACGTTTATGTTTAATGACTATCATCTAATGCTCGGACATATGGAACATAATAAATGTAGATTAAAGTCACCATGCTATTTAGCTTCGAAAAGTGCCACCAAATGGAAATTTTTGTTAGAAATAAAGTCATAGGTGATAAGAGGTAGATGTCATATAGCAATATAAGATGATACTCTAATACCACAAGAAGAGCCACTGTTGCCAGCAAGCATTCGTAGCCTCGGTAGTGTCGCTTTTTAACCCTCCACAATGAGCCATAGTCCTTCTTACAGTTAATTTTTCTTTCTTTTGTCAAAACAATACCACTAAGCTAGCATGGTGACCAGATAACCATAGTGCCACTCACCAGGGTGTACCAAAAATTATCAAGTTGGTTCGTGATGAGACACCCTGTTCTTCTAACAAATTAATTATCAAGAAGGTTATTGCCTTGGTTTGGTAGCCAAATTGGAATGTCACCTGTTAGATCCTTATGATCATGGTAGGATGGCTCATGATGAGAGCCCCTATCCTCTTTGGACAATGTTTTAAGAATTTGGCTATTTTATTTCCTTTCGGAATCTTTCTTGTAGAAAAAGGGAGGTTCATTTTCTCCTTCAGAGACAGGGATGGTGTAAGAAGTAAGAAGATGCCAATGGAAGTTTTATACTCTTATCCCCTTAACATTATATCGATGAGTTTTATCCATTTGGAAGTATAAACATAAGTCAACATGGATTAAGGATAATGAATCATTCCATGATGTGTCCAAAAGAAAAGATTTCCAAATAGCCATTGTAAAGATACATCGTATTTTCTTATGGATAAAGATAACCATCAAAAGGCTTTTATAAGTCATAACGATATTGCTAGTACCATTTTTATTTAGAAGAGGCACAAATAAAAGCAAATGGTGCTTATTTTCAACACAAAAGAAGAAGAAAATGGCATAATGATCAAGAGAAAAATGAAAAAAAAATCACAATTTAGCTCTTAAAAGGTGTAGTTCAATCGATTGAATGGAAATCGTTCAATCGTTTGAAAGACAAAATCAAAATAGAAAATAAGAAGAGTTGTTCAATTGATTGAATGACGATCGTTCAATCATTTTCACAGTGAAACCAATCAAAAACAAAATGTGTTGTTCAATCAATTGAACAACAGCCGTTCAATGGTTTGAACAGCAAAAAAAACAACAAGGAAACTATGTTGTTCAATGAATTGAATGGCAATCATTCAAATGTCTGGGCAGTAAAAATAAAAGAGAAAAAAAATGCGTTGTTCAATCAATTGAAGCACGGTCATTAAATAGTTTTAACAAGGGAAACAAATAAGAAAATTTGCATTGTTCAATCAATTGAACAACAATCATTCAATATTTTGAACAATGAAAACAAATAATAAAAATTGTGTTGTTCAATCAATTGAATGACAACCATTCAATAGTTTGAACAACGAAAACAAATGAAAATGTGTTGTTCAATCAATTGAACAACAAATGTTCAATCATTTGAACAATGAGAAACAAATGAAAAATGTGTTCTTCAATCAATTGAATGGAAAATGTTCAATTGTTTGAACAACGAAAAACAAACAAGAAAAATGTGTTTCTCAATCAATTGAACAATGAACATTCAATTGTTCGAACAATGAAAAATGTGTTGTTCAATCAACTGAACGACAAACATTCAATTGTTTGAACAGTGAAGAAAAAAAGAAGGAAAAATGTGTTGTTCAATCAATTGAACAACAAAAGTTCAATTGTTTGAACAACGAAAACACAAAGGAAAGAAAATGTGTTCAATCAACTAAATGACAAATGTTCAATTGTTTTCATAGTGAAAGAAAATAAAAAACAGAAATGTCTTATTCAATCAATTGAACGACAAACGTTCAATTCCTTGAACAGCAAAAAAAAATAAAAATATGTGTTTTTCAATCAATTTAACGAGAAACATTCAATTGTTTGAACAGTGTAATGTGACAAAATAAAATTGCATTGTTCAATCAATTGAACGACAAATGTTCCATTGTTTGAAAAGCAAGAAGAAAAAAATGAAACTTAAAAAATGCATATTTACATGGTGATGCCTCGAAAGATATGTACATTATTTACAGTTTTTCAAGCAATTTAATTTTTTTAAAGAAAAATATGGGTTATTGTTGTGGAGGTAAATCCACTCTGCAGATAGAGGCGATCCCTACTAGCCCAAATGGGGTCTAGCAACAATCAAACAATGCTAACGCATAGGTTCCTAATTGCAAATTAAAGACCAATGATGAGAGCCTACCTGGATTCCAACGCTAGTACTTGTAGAAGAGTCGTCGGTCCCATTCCTTTGCTCCGGCCGGTCACGATCCCCACGATCCTCATGAATGGACACCTGCACATGAAAAGAATGACACAAACACAAGCGTAAAATCTAATAGATGCAACTATATATCAGTCAGAAAGGATATAAATCAATCATCATTACAAAGACAATAAGAGTGGAACCATAATGATAGTCATCTATTATTGATAAACAAAGAAGAATACAACCATAGTTATGACGTCAAATCCTCCTTTGGCTGGGTGATTAGCAGCACATGCCTTGCAAAGTTTGTTTTGAATGGAGAACAAGCCTCTCTCTCCTTGGTTACTTGGACAAGAATCTCCTCACTTAAGATTTACCCTCATGGGAATGAAGAAGGCTTCTTGTAGCATGAGCTTAGCAATTCTCAGACTTTGGGACTTCAAAACTAGCACTCAGAACTAGCTTGTCAAAGGCAAAAGGACAAGCTTTTATAGATAGAGGGGAAGGAGTTAGGATTTTCCACAATATTCATGGGGTTGGCTTTATCACTAAGAAGCTTCCATGAGAGGTGGAGAACTACTTCCCTCCTATGGAGATTCGAAGCCAAACTAAACCAACTCAATATAGATTCAGTTCATGAGTGGGTTAGGAAGAACCTTCGTAAGTTTGTTTGTTAAAAACTTTACCCAATTGGGCTAGCGCGAGTGCGACTCTGAGACAGAGTGCCAGCTGGTGCACCCTCTTTGGAGGATTTCCCCCATTGGCGCGAGTGATACACAGTGAACCCTCGCCAATGGAAAAAGGGCTATTTTTATGGGTATTTTGCAGAAGGTGTCTTCAGGGCATATGAAGTACATACTTAGGGGAATATAATGCAAGTGTTTCCAGGTTATGTCACTTCTCACAGGTCCCGGAATAAGTCCTCCAAGGTGCGGGAAAAGGGATAACAAGGACGGTGACAAATTGCTGTGTAATAGTTATCATTCCCTACAGCTAGAATTTGCATGGAGGGGTCCTCATGTACCTGCTCACATAAAGAATCCTTGCTAAGCGGTTGATAATGGAGGTGCACTCGATGCTCGTTTACCTTAAAGGAATTGCCGGATTTGTCTATGGTAGTCAAGGTAAGAGTACCATTGTTATGTACTTCTTGAATCTCATAAGGGCTGAGCCATCTTGTTTGCAACTTGCCCAGGAAGTCCAGGAATTTGCAATCATACAGAATTGCCCAATCCCCTTTTTGAAATGTTTTCTTCTTGATAACATTGTCATGCCATTTTTCCCTTTACTACTATATTATTGCAGTTAGTTGCAAAGCAAACAATCGAGCCTCATCTAGTTCATTAATCTACTAAAGACACTTGGTTTAGGCTTCTGTTAAATCTAGACCCACTTCCTGGGCCATCCTTAGAGTCTTTATTTCGAATTCAATTGGAAAAATTGATTCTTTACCAAATACAAGCTGGTAGGGAGAGTATCCAGTAGTATTCCTCCAAGTCATATGAGAGGCCCACAAGGCCTCGGGTAATCTAGTAGCCCAATATCATTGGTGAGCTGAGACTATCTTGGTCAAAATTGATTCTATAACCTTTTTGGTGCTTTCGACCTGCCCATTCACTTGCGGGTGATACGGAGAAGTGATCTTGTGTATGATATGATGGTTTCTGAGAGTGGCAGTAATTTTTTGCCCTGTGAATTTTTTTCCTCTATTTGTGGTCACAGCTCACGATAATCCATAATGCACAAATAGCACAAAAGGGAAGTTAATCACTACCTCATCTGTGGCTCTTGGTAAATCTACTATTTCCACCCATTTTGTCACATAATCCATGGCTACCAATATGTAGGCCTTTTGATTGGAAGGCGAATGGAATGGAACTATGAAGTCTAATGCCCAACGCTGGAAGGGTTCTATGAAAAATTGTGGTTGCAAAGGCATTTCATCAGATTGGCCAGGTTGGCCCATCCTTTGGCAATTCTCGCAAGATTGGGAATTTTTTTTAGCATCCTTAAAAATAGTGGCCCAATAATAGCCCATTTGTAATACCTTATGTCCTGTCCTTTGTTCTGTGAAATGTCCCCCATAGGGTTCATCATGGAAAGCCTTTAGAATGTCATGTATCTCATCCTCGCGAATACATCTGTGTATACACATGTCAGCCCTTGTATGAAAAAGATACCCGTCTATCCAAGAGAACCGAGCGCTGCATTGAACAATTAGTTTTCTTTCTCTTGTCATTAAATGTTTAAGTAGCTTCCCTACTGCCAGATAATTTTCCACATCTACATACCATGGCATCTTAAATGCCACGAAAAATAGGTGTTCATGCAGAAATTGGTCATCTACCACCAGTCAATCATTAACCTTTGGGATTCGAGATAGAAAATCAACAACTAGATTTTCCTTTCCTGGATGATCTTTGATAGTAATGTCGAACTCCTACAAAATAAATAGCCACCATGTTACTCGACCATTTGTGTTTGGTTTATTAGCTAGGTACCTAATGGTAGAGTGATCAGTGTACACAACGACTCGTATCTCGTTATATAGGGTCTAAATTTGTTTATTGCATAAATAACAACTAAGAATTCTTTTTTTGTCACTCTGGAATTGAGTTCTACAGGAGTGAGGGTTTTGCTAATATAATATATAGCATAAGGTTTCTTGTCCTCCTCGTAGCCAACAAAAACGCCTATAGCTACATATAATCTATCCGTGGAGATGTGGAAAGGCAGCTCCTAGTTTGCTCCATGTAATACAAGTGTTGTTGAGACTAGTTTCTTCAAACCTGAAAAAGCTGTCACACTTGTCAGACCAACTAAAATCAACATTTCTAGCTAGAGCATATAAGGGTGCCGCAATCTATCAAATATTCTTGATAAAGTTGCGATAATAACCTGCATATCGAAGGAAACTATGTACCTTCGTTTGGGTGCAGGGGGTAGGTAGTAAAAGAATTACCTGTATCTCTGCTGGATCTACCTGTATTCCTATTGCAGAGATGTAATGTCCCAGGATCACATCCTCGATCATCATCATGTGACACTTGACATTGCTTAAACATAACCTGGTAGCGATTCATTGTTCTAAGACGTTTTCTAGCATTTGCAATGCTTGATCAAAATCATTCCCATATGGAGTAAATTCATCCATATATACCTCCAGTCCTTCATTTATTAGATCAACAAAGATGCTTAATATAGCTCTCTAAAACATGGCTAGGGAATTGCACAAGCAAAATGGTAATATCTTGTATGCGAATGTGCCCCAGGGGTAGGTGAAGGTTGTTTTGTCCTAGTTTTTGGGGGAAATCTAAATTTGATTTTAACCACTGAAGCCATTTAAAAAGGAGAAGAACTGCTCCCCTGCCAACGTATCAAGGACCTAATCAATGAATGGGAGGGGGAAGTGATATTTCTATGTTGCCTTCTTAGCTCTTGATAGTCTACACAAACACGCCACTTCCCATTTTTCTTAGGGATGACCACCAATGGAGAGACCCATTTACTATCCGAGATAAGATAAATAAAGTTTACATCCAGTAGCTTCTGCAATTCCTCTTTCACGATATCCTTGAGGTGTGGTTTCAACCTTCGTTGAGGCTGTCAGATGGGTTGTGTGTCCTTGTCTGTATAAATGTGTTGTGTATATAGTTGTGGTTCTATCCCCTTTATATCAGGATAATCCCAGGCAAAATCCCCTTTATTTTTCTGCAATACCTAGATAAGCTTTTTCTGTTGTTCGCTATCCAGATCAACATTTATATTTAGAACTTTGCATGGTTTGATCTCAACTGGTTTGCTATTATGAACAACAATCATCTGAATACGTTGGTCTTCCGTATCCTTTAGGGGATCTTCCATGGCTTCATTATCAAGGATTGCTTTCAACATATGACACTGTACATTACTCACATTAGCTCGATGATTTATAAAATTGTTAATAACATCATCTTCAGTCTAATCTTTAAATTCCAATGCTTCCGATATTGTAAGTGGTGAACGAATTCTCTCTTCCAGCTACATTGGTGGCTGCTTACATATTTTTACAATGGGAAAACTTGGCCTGGCAAGAGGATATAACACCATATTTTTTACAGCATCTCCCATTGTAATAGTCGTGCTTCCTTCTCAGCAGCCAATATATGGATGAGTTGTTGCCAGCCAAGGTCGACTTAGAATCAAAGGATGCGCATCCAACCTACTCCTTGGGTTTATAACTAGGAAATCTACTAGATATTCCCATGAGTCATCAGAAATTGTGATATCTTGTAAGGTACCTTCTAGTCTTACCATTGATCGGTCAGCAAGTTCTAATAAAGTGGTGGTTGGTTCTAAGGTTGTAGTACCAAGTGCTTGACAAGTTTATGTTGTTAATATGTTAATGAGAACTCCGAGGTCAACTAGTGTATTTGGAAAATATCAACCATATATCTGAATTGTTACTATGGGGTTTCTAGGATATTCATACTTTATTGGAGTTTTCTCTCCCAAGAGTAGATCAAATAAGGTTCCTACAACATGGATAGTGGGTGAGGTTTCTACCTTCCTCATAGGCTTCCTTACACACAATTCTTTGATTGTTTTCGCATAGCTGGGGATGTTTTGAATGGCCTGGAGGAGAGGGATCTTAATACACAATTTTTTTAGTTCCCCTACGTTGGTCACTTTAATTGTTTATTAACTCAACAACTAAGTGCTACATAAATTGGCAACCCAGGGAAGTCTGTTTATTTCAAAGGCAACTACACACTGTATGTGCTCAATCTCAAAAGTAGTAAAAGTTATAGTAATAAGTATACTAGTCACACCTTGTTCTAAGCAAATTGAAGCTCTACTCTAAGTTACAACAAAACAATCTATTGCAGACAATTATCAAAGAATGCTTAATTTCATTAAAAAGAACAAGCTAATAAAAAGAATCAATCTGCAAAGGAAAGCATTGACTATGTTCTAACAGATAACAGGACCCTAATCCACAATCAGGAACCTTCAACACCTATTTCTGATTACCTTACTTGCCAACTCACTCTGTAAAATTAATTGTCAATAAAGCACGCACGGATTAACTGTAAATAAAATTGAGAAGGTAATGCAACAATTAATTGGAAAAATAGAGTTCAGCGATAATGCATAAGCAACATTCAGCGAACAGAACTTTAACAAGGTATGAATAGAAAAGACACTTAACACACTGTGGAAATGTAATGGGAAAATCTTGTGATGAAGGGGGGCCTTGTCCTTCTCACAAGATTCCCCAGGAAACGGGAACTAGAAAGTAATGTTCAGAACCATATTTTATTCATCCATCAATATGTCATGTTACAAAAAGATTCTAGTTCCTTTCCTTCAGCTAGCCCTTCCCGTAGTCTATCCACCCCCCTCTAATGTAGATGTGTCCCCTTTTTAAAGAGGAGACATCTATTACAACTAACTACATTGTAAGTCCTATCTTTAACCCAATATGTAAAAATAGGGAAATTAATTTTCCCATTAACAAAATGTTGTTACAATGGTTATGGTAATGCTAACTTTGGATTGTGGTCATTACAGCCAGTGTATTAGCTCCTTCGATGATCTTCTTCTCATGCTATTGAATCTAAAATGAAAACCATGACTATTTCGGCAACGGGATTTGCGCATTGTTCTTAACTGTTTCAGCAACGTGGACTGCAATGGTAAACTTTTTCAGCAACTATCTGATTCAATGACTAACTATGAAGGTAACGTAATTATATGTAAAATAAATTATACGTATAGTAATGAGAAGAAATATTGTATACCTTTGGAAAAAAGTTGGTTAAAACAATGACATGAACTTCAAATATAGGTTGGAAAAGGATGAGATAATAACAAAATGTATGGTCAAAAAGGGACAATGTGGGGTCCTAACATTACCCCCAACTGAAAGGGTTGCATGTACTCATGCAACTTTAGTCTGAATCCAAGTCTGAGTACTCGGCCTTGCAATAAAAATTACTGAGGCAGTAAGTATAGAAGGTGCTATCAGCCAGATCTCTAAAACCATAAACATTCTGCAATCTTTGCCATGCTGCTTCCTCCTCCTTTTTGGACAACCTGTAATGAGCCCTATACTCTTTTGCTGGCATCCATAGAAGAGGGAAATGAAAATGATATCCTAACCATTTTTCGACACACTTTTGAATACTTTTGACATAGTTAGATAGCCGTGAAATTGTTGATTCAAGATTAAGAGGGCTAAAGGGATGCTATTCCTTCCTCTCCTTAGAAGACTGTTGCCAAAATAAGTTGTTTTCTTGTAAGGCAAGAGCTCCCTTGGCTTTGACATAATGTTGGCAGTCTTTTACGACTGCTGCTTGTAATTTTCTGATGTGTTCACTCATTCCTGGCTCCTTCAAAAGCTGACTATATTTAGCAATGAAAATGGAAACATTCTGTGGCTTAGATCAAATCCACAGAAGATGATTTTCTTCATTATGCCTTACTAAAAGGAAGGCATTCTGCCACGTGAGCTAATTGGCAAGGAAAAAGACAAAGGCCCTGATCTGAATATCACCCACCAGAGGATTCAGATTGAGCTTCCTATCCTCAGGGATGGCTTCATTATTAAGATACAATTCACAGAGTAAATTTTTTCACTGGTAGATGCCTCTGTGAAAGCTTTGACAAACTGCTGAGGTGCAGATACCTCATGAGGTTAACCATCTCTAATTTCCTTTATTTGGAAGAACGCTAAGCATTCTGCAAGAAACAGAGAGTAATTGGAGGATGGTTTCCTGGTGGCCAGTAATCTTTGAACCAAATTAAACATGAGAAACAATCTAGTTTTTAGCTATTTATTTTCCTTGTTCTGGGCACGAGACTGTTCCAAAACTTCCCAGTTTGTATATATGTGATTTTTCCATGATGCTTTATGCTCCTGCAAGATCTTCTCTTGCAACATAACATATTATTTCTTTCATTTATCCATTTGTGCTTTAGTGCTGCTAGTTGGAGTGAAGATAGTCTTTGTAGGTCGAGGTTCAATCTGAGTAGACACAATTTTTGTAGAGTGCGGTACAGGATTTTCAGTTTTAACAATCACAGTGGGCTGAGGTATTTGTGGTTTAACCACTTTTCCAAACATTTTTGAATGCCCTGCTGGTTCTTGTGTGACAGCAGGGCATTCCTCTTTAATTACCACAGAAGTAGATGCAGCGGTGGCTCCAGGCAGTGGAATTTCAACTATTTTATAACCGGCTTGATGATAAATATTACCACATTGGCTGCACATATATTAATTATACCGGTCTTTCTCTATACTCTTCTCAGCTGCAAATGGTGCATCGGCTAAAATGTATAAATTAAGCTCTTTGTCATAGGCTTCACTTGCTGTTATTAATTCCTGCTTATAAGCTTTGAGTTCTGATTTCAGAAACTCATTTTCCTGTAGAAGGGAAGCCAAGGTGACCGGGCTTTGTGCAGTCTCAGTAACTAATTCTAGTGAATGAATGGTTTGTTGTTTCATAGCAGTTACATCATTTGTAGCCTCAACAGGTGGTTCTTGTGTGGCAACTACTGAATCTTCAGCTGGTTCTATAATAGCTACATTGTTCGTAGCATCTTGAGCATCCAAATTTTACATATCAGTAGATGGTTCTTGTGTAGCAGTTGTTGACTTAGTAGTTGGTTCTTGTGTAATAGCTATAGGTCATGCAACATCCTGGTTGTCTATGTTTTGTTCATCAACAGGTGGTTCTTGTGTGGCAACTACTGAATCAGTAGTTGGTTCTTCTGTGGCAGCTACATCCTGGTCATTTGTTCTCTTTTCATTAGCAGGTGGTTCTTGTGTGGCAGCTATTGAATCAGTAGTTGGTTCTTGTGGGGCAGCTATATCTTGTTCATTTGTTTTTTGTTCATCGGCAGGTGGTTCTTGTGCGCCAGCTGCTGAATTAGTAACTAGTTCTTGTGGGGAAGCTACACATTGTACAACATCTTGGGTATCCAAATTTGGTGGATTAGTAGCTGTTTCTTGTGTGGCAGTTACTGAATCAGTAGTTGGTTCTTGTGTAACAATTACATTTTCTAAAAGAAATCATGTCACAAAATCCTTGGCGTCTTGAATTTCAGTATCAGAGGGTGAGACAGGTAAAGATTCAGGGACTTGGGATTGTGGTGAGGTGTGGGGTTTTAGGCTAATAGGTGGGGAATTTTGGATGGTAGCAATAGTTGCTGCTTTAGTAGACGTCCTCATTCGTCTTCGAGGTAAAAAGGAAAGGAGAGCAGTATTTTTCCTTTTGTGAGTGGGTTTCTCAGGGATGGTGGCTTCTTTGGTTGAGGCCCTTGTTCGCCTTTTTGGTAGGGAAGCAGTCTTATCTTGCCTTTTTCTTTTTAGCTTAGCAATAGGAAGGTTATCTTCAGAATCATCACTAGGAATGTGGACGGTGGGATTAGATGATTCTGCTAGATTATGGGATGGAGTCGATGTGGTGGAGGGGTCAATTGGGTTGGCTGATGCGGGTGGTGGAATTTCTGGGGACAGGAATGCTCCCTGGTTGCTGTGCGGAAGGATTTTCAACTTGCTGAGGGATTCTTAGGGTTTGTTGAGGAATTTCAGGAGCTGGTTGAGGAACTTCAAGAGTTTCAGCGACTTCTTGGGGAATTTCGGCTACTGTTTGAGGAATTTCAATAGCTTCTTGGGGAATTTCGGCTACTGCTTGAGGAATTTCAGTAGCTTCTTGGGGTTCTAGCCGTGGGTTGTTAGGAGGGGGAGGATTCTGTTGAGCAAAACCCCTCTCAATTAATAGCTGAACAAGACAATGATGGGTGAGGGAAAGGAGTGGGTATTTCGTATGCATACAGTAATGTGACATATTCTTTACAAACCCAAGTAGATAATATGACATATTTAACAGTCAACCATGTCTCAAATGATTTAACAAGACAAATTCATGCTGATAGACTAACTGGAAACGACCTTCGTAGGTGAGGTAGTGCTTGACGAATTCTGCAACCATTGGCCATGGGGGTAGTAATGAATGAAGTGCGACACCCCCGCCTTTAGGCTCGACCTGCTCTCATGGCAGAAGAAAGTCCTAGTATGCATTCAAAATGATGTGTTTATGACTAAACCATTGAATGCCAGCAGTCGGTAGGCTTGAAACCTGTGCTATATCATCCTCTGAGACTGGAATTCGAACTCCTTAAACAGTGGAGTAGCCATCCCGTAAATTACGTGCAAATTCAAGGACTTGTTGTGGATCAAATCCCTGAAGCCTCTAAAATAATCTACCCAGCCTACCCACTGAAAAATATGATATACCTTTGAGTGTAATTCCAATAAAGCTATTGAGTTGGGTTCATGTGGAATAGTAGGACCTCCCATAGTTACTAGCTTCAATAAAATGCACAGTGCAAAACTGAGTCACCGCACTCAACAAAGAGTAAATTTTGCAAATGAGATCATGGAATAATAGGACAGAGATGGGGTGATAAGACATAATCATGGGTAAAAAATGACGGTGATTGGTGTGTTGTGAAATGATGGCATGTGATTTTGGTATTCCTCTCAACTATGGCTGAAATAATGAGTTTAAATGTACGGAGGTCATGGTAATAAAGTCATAGTCGTCTCATTTAACCATAGTTTAATACTATTTACACATAACAAATTCATACCTTATGTTTACCTTTGATTGATATTCAGAAAATAATATACATTGCTAAATAGATCATCAATGGTTATGGAAAAGGGTTTTGAAATATGAGGGTAATTATATGAAAGGCTGTTATAATCATAGGAGCAGGCGGTAAAAGACCAGAGTTATAAGAATAATACAATTGGTGATTCTCACAACGGAAAGTTATGTATGATAATTCCTTGAGGAGAAATGGTGTTTTAGCACGAGTAAAATGGGTAAATGTTGGTGTTTCAGCAACAGGGAGAATGGAGAAAGTTTGGTGTTTCAGCAACGAGAAAATAGATGGAAGATGGTGTTTCAGCAACAGGGAAAATAAAGAAAAATGTTGTTGTAAATAGGAAAAATAGGGAAAATGTTGCTCAAAAAATAATGGGGGACATAGGGAGGAAAAAGGAAAAATGATCGAAATGGGGGAATGAATTGTGGATTGGAATGAGATGACAATGCTTTCATAAAATGAAGCTTAAATCTACTTGTAGTGAGATTGTTCTTTTTCATCAGTCTCTCCTCATCTGAGATCTACAAAATAATGAATTGTAACATGCTAACCCTTGACATGGATTAGTAGTTAAGACATCTAATCTAATGTTAAAAATGCAATGAAGAATTTAGATGCAATGATGGGCAGCAGGCTCCCCCAAAAAGATATAATGTGAATATGCCATGCAACTAGCCTTAAAATCCTCCTAGAAATAGGTTGATGGTACAGAAGAAGCCGATACCCATTTACTAATAATGGTGTTCTAGAATCATCAATTGTTAGGAGCCTTACTATTCCATTGGGAAAAACAGTATCTATTTCGTAAGGTTCGAGCCTTCTTGTTCGTAATTTCCCTTGAAATGTTTCAAACCGAGAATCATAAAATAAAGCCCAATTACCTTTTTGGAACTGCTTATGCTTAATAGTTTTATCATGCCACCTAGTTCTTTGCTGTTGAATCATAGTTGCTTGATGGATGGCATCTAACCTCTTTTCATCCAATTCCTGAAGCTGTTGTAACCTAGCTATCTATGCATCAGTCAAAACAAGGTTAACAGTTAAAGCAGTTCTCAAGGTTTTAATCTCAAATTCCACAGGAAAAACAACACTTTTACCATAAACCAATTCATAGGGAGAAAACCCTGTAGTGTTCCCCCAAGTAGTTCTGTAAGCCTGTCATGCTTCAGACAACCTTTGAGAGCAATCCTTTTTATTTTCCTTCATTGTTTTTGTTAAAATGGCCTCTATGACTTTGTTTGTACTTTCCACCTATCCATTGGCTTGGGGGTGGTAAGGTGTAGTCATTTTATGATGAATATGATATTTTTGAAGCGTGGCTTTAAAACTGTGAGAGTTGAAAGGAGGTCCTCAATCTATAACTAACTCTCTAGGCACTCCAAATCTAACAAAGATTTATTCAAATAGAAAGTTTAAAACATATTCTTCATTAGCTCTAATGAGTGCCATCGCTTCCATCCATTTAGTCATATAATCTGTACAAGCCAATATGTAAAATCTTTGACTGGATGGAGGATTGATGGGTCCTATAAAGTCTAGAGCCCATTTTTCAAAGGGTTCAAGTATTACCTAGGGATTTAATGGCATTTCATCTCTATAACTAGGTTGACCCATTCTCTGATAGCTATCGCAGCCCTGAACATATTTCTTCACATCCTTGAAGAGTGAGGGCCAATAATAACCCATTCTAATAATTTTATGTGATGCTCTCTGATCAGCAAAATGCCCTCCACAAGGGCCATCATGAAAAGCCTTCAGTATATCATAAACCTCATCTTCTCTAATGCATCTTTGGATTTCATGATCAAGTCCAATATGGAAAAGACACCCACTTATCCAGCTATACCGAGCACTTTGTTGAATGATCTTTCTTTTCTCCCGATGTGATAGGTGTGATGGTAAATTTCTTGCAACCAGATAATTGGCAATGTCTGCATACCAAGGTGAGTGAGAAGATACTACAAACAAATACTCATCAGGAAAGGAATCATCTACTGGAGTGTTATCATCAGCCTTTATCTAAGAAAGGAAATCAACAATTACATTTTCTTTACCTGGTCGATCTACAATTGTGATATCAAATTCTTGTAATAATAATAACCACCTGGTAACTTGAGCATTTGTGACAGATTTGTTCATTAAATACTTAATAGTCGAGTGGTCAATATGAACAAAAGTAGGGTAACCAGTAATGTAATGTCGAAATTTATTAATATCATAAATGACTGCTAAAAATTCTTTTTCAGTAACTGTGTAATTAAGTTCAGCAGGAGTCATATTCTTACTAATGAAATAGATAGCATAAAGAAGATGGTTTTCCTCTTGTCCCAAGACAGCTCCAATTGCAGTATCTGAAGCATCAGAGGATATATGAATGAGAAATGCCCAATCAGGTCCCCTTAAAATAGGAGTTGTAGACAACTGATGCTTGAGTTCATCAAATGCTTTCCAGAAAAGATCAGTCCACTTAAATTCAACATTTTTCATAAGTAACACAAACAAAGGAGAAGCTATTTTAGAAAAAAATTTGATAAATCTTCTGTAATATCCAGTATGTCCTAAAAAACTTCTTACATCAGTTTGTGTTCTAGGGATAGGAAGGGTATGAATTTCCTGTACTTTGGATGGATCTACCTAAATTCCTTGAAATGAAATGAAGTGTCCATGTACAATTCCTTCGTTCATCATCATATGACATTTTTCAGTACTCAGGCAAAGGTGAGCTTGTACACAACGTTTAAGTACTCTTTCAAGGTTTTGTAATGCATCTTCAAAAGTCACTCCATAAGGGGTAAAGTCATCCATAAATATCTGCATAGAGTCATTAAGCATATCAAAAAAGATTCCTATCACTACTCTTTGAAATGTTGCTGGAGCATTACATAGTCCAAATGGAAGAACTCTGTAGACAAAATTTCCACAAGGACTAGTAAAGGTTGTCTTGTCCTGGTCTTGGGGTGTAGTTTTGATTTGGTTATATCCACTAAACCATCTAAAAAGGAAAAGAATCTCTTTCGTGACAAATTATCTAGAACCTGATCAATGAATGGCAAGGGAAAATGATCTTTTTGAGTAGCTTTATTTAGGGCTCTATAATCTACACACACTCTCCATTTCCCATTTTTCTTAGGTACTATCACCAATGGGGAAACCCATTCATTGTCATATATGGGGTATATAAACCCTGCATTAAGCAATTTTTGATGTTCTTCTTTAACAATTTCTCTCAAATTGGGATTCATTCACTGCTGGGGTAGACAGACTGGCCTGCACCCTTCCTTGATATAGATACGATGAGTACATAATTCAGGGGAGATGCCTTTCATATCTGTATAATCCCATGTGAATGCTTCCTTATTTTCATGAAGTAACTTCATTACCTACTATGTTTCAGCATCTGATAAGTTGGGGTTTATGTTTAATGTTCTACCAGGTTCGATTTCTACTGTTATGCTTTTAGAGGAGATAGCAATTGATGTTTGAGGTAGACTTTTAGATTTAAGCTTTTCCTGGCTTTCAGGTTCCAAAATTGAAGTCAAATGGTTATATTTTTTAGATTTAATTGAGGAGGGTTCAGAAATAAAATTACTAATTACTTCATACTCCATGGTATCTTTAATAGCTAAAGCTTGTCCAATAGTCAAAATGGGTTGAGTAGCATTATCATCGTAACCCAACCATAGAGAGTCATCGTTATTAATCATAGGTGCGACATGAGGATAAAGGGTAAGCTACTTAGCTTCATATCCATTAGAAATCATCATTCAACTTGATCTACAGCTGATAAAAGCATCAGTTGTAGCTAGCCACGGTCTTCCCAAAATTAAAGGATGTCCCCCAACTTTTTTTTAGTCTGCAGTACGACAAAGTCAAATGGGTAATTCCAGGATTCAACTGAAATGATCAGGTCCTCAATAACTCCTTCTAGTTTGATTCTGGAATGGTCAGCTAAATCCTAAATGGTTGGTGTCTCTCTGATTACATTCTTCAGCTGTAACGGTTGTGAGGTTTCAAGGGTTAGAATATTTATAGCAGCACCTAGATCTACTAGAACTCATGAAATAATAGTTTTTCCAATTTGTATTGTAACCGTGGGATGGCTGTGATCACCATATTTAACACGAGGATTTTTTCTGGACATTAAAGTAGATAGATCACCCATAACATGAACTGTAAGGGGATCCTTAGCTTTCCTACCAGGTTTCTTAATACATCTCTAAGTGCTTGTAAAAGCGGAATTTTGACATAAATGTTCTATAATTCCCCTAGAAGATTAAAGGCAGGTGGCTCAGGTGTCTTAGTCAAAGCTAAATGCTTAGGGAATGGTGGTTCTGTTATTTCAACACCTTTATTAGAGGGTAGCTCTGGTGTTTCAACACCGTTATTTGGTAAACTATTTATTTCTATCTCCTCTTTGTCAGAGTCAAAAGAGGTAATATCATCAATAATAGGCTCAACTATTCTCCCAGATCATAAATGAATGTCATTACACCGTGCAAAGAAAACAAGAGGTATTGATTGGTTGTGAATATCGATGACTTGCACAACTTTATTATTATTATGGTTAGGGTTTGGTTGTATAGGCAGCTGGGGTCTTATTGTCTGATTATTTAGTGGAGCACTTGGTGGTAGGGAGAGTGGTTGCTGAAACTGAGGAAATTTATTTGGGGATGGAATTTGTTGAGCTCTCCAGTTTGGGTTCCATTGATTGAAATAAGATTGTTGTGGAGGCCAAGGAGTCCACATTACAGGGTCTACAAATGGAGGGTTTGTTTGTTTCATGGGTGGGAAATTCATTTGATTAAAGGGGGGGTATTGCATTTGGTTGAAGAGAAAGTAATTTGCTTGATTAAAAGAATGAAATTAATCCAATGATTAGAGGATGTAAATGGAATAGTAAAGTTCATACCTTGTCCTCGTGGTTGCCATTGCCTTCTCTATGTCAACAAATAGACTGCTTCGGCTTCCTCTTCGGTTGGTTGTAATGCTTTTATTATTCCTGGTAAAGAAGGGCATTGTTGAGTTTCATGGTCCTTCTCACAAATGGTGCAAATTGGTACTTTGTCCAATGGGAACTCACTTAGTGGATGTTTATCTCTGCATTTGGGATAGAAGATAGCCAAAGTAGCTTCTGCCTTCGCTTGCTTCTTCTTAACCTGCAAGGTATCAATCTATGAAGCAAAAGAACTTAACATTTCAGTTTTCAATTCCTCAAGTAGATTACGTATTTTAGCTCTTGTTGCTCATCCACTAGCTGATTTTTGGACTTTTGAATATGTATTATCCCTGCTTTTTGATCTATTCACAGCTCCTCTTGAACATCTCTTCTAGAGGTTAACAATTTCATCATACGATTCTTTAGATATGTCCCCTTTACCAAGCATATTTAGCATGTCTAAGCAATCATCCCTTACCCCTTTCAATGATATTGTTTTAAGAATATCTTTACTTACATTGGGGTGATCGGATCTCTACAGATTGTATTGTAGTCTTTCCACAAAGCACTCCAAATTTTCGTCCTCCTTTTGGACCCTTTTAAATAGTTCCTCCCTTTTTTCTCTCATCTGGCAATAGTCTTGATATTTGGTCAAAAACTTCTCCTTCATTTTCTCACATGTTGTGATCACATGACTTCCAGGCTCATAAACCATCTTAATGCATTTCCTTTTAGTGTTGCTGGAAATAGCTTCAATTTCTGAGCACTAGTAAGATAATCATAACTTCTACACAATATATCAAACTTAAAAAGAAACTCATCAGGATCTTCAGAAGATAAACCATGGAAGTTAGGTAAGGCTGAAAGTGGGATATTCTTCATGGGAGTTTCCCCTCTAGGAAGATCCCTAAGAAATCCCAAGGTGGAGAGGGAATTCTCGCCTCTTCCCTCTCCTCTTACTTGTCCTCCACCAAAGAGTCCTTCATCGTTTCCATCCATTGGTTGTTCCCCTATTTCACTTGATCGATCTTCAATGTTTTCTGTTGGTCCCGGAATGTCTTGAACTGGTTCCTCAATGTCTTCTAATAGCCCTTCAATATCTTCTATTGGTTCCTTAATGTCTTCTTCTAGTTCTTCAGTATTCTTTGATATCTCTTCAACCCTTTCAGGGCCCACAACTTCCTCCGTTTCGTAGTTTTTTTGGAGAGAATGCTGAGTCTTTGGCTTCTGAGAGCTTAAGCTCTGAGAAGTTTCAACTTTTGATATAATCTCATCAATAAAAGTTTTTCTTCCTCCTCTTCCTTTTCCCTTGCCACCTGTAGGATTATTTTTCTTGCGTCCTCTCATGCATTCTGCACATCTAAAAGAAATAAATTAATGCTTTTGAAATCTATGATTGCCTTCCCCAGCAACGACGTCAAAATGTTGGTCACTTTAATTGTTTATTAATTCAACAACTAAGTGCTACATAAATTGTCAACCCGGGGAAGTTTGTTTATTTCAAAGGCAACTACACAATGTATGTGCTCAATCTCAAAAGTAGTAAAAGTTGTAGTGATAAGTATACTAGTCACACCTTGTTCTAAGCAAACTGAAGCTCTACTATGAGTTAGGAAAACAATCTATTGCAAACAATTATCAAAGAATGCTTAATTTCATTAAAAAGAGCAATATAATAAAAAGAATCAATCTGCAAAGGAAAGTACTGACAAAGCTGTAACAGAGAATAGGACCCTATTCCACAAGCATGAACCTTTAGCACCTATTTCTGATTACCTTACTTGCCAACTCACTCTGTAAACTTAATTGCCAATAAAGCATGCACAGATTAACTGTAAATAAAATTGACAAGGTAATGCAACAATTAATTGGAAAAATAGAGTTCAACAATAACTCATAAGAAACGTTCAGTGAACAAAACTTTAACAAGGTATGAATACAAAACACACTTAACACACTGCAAAAATTTAATGGGTGAATCTTGTGATGAAGGTGGGCCCTGTCCTTCTCACAAGATTCCCTAGGAAACGGGAACTAGAAAGAAATGTTTAGAAAAATATTTTTTTCATCCATCAATATGTCATGTTACAAAAAGATTCTGGTTCCTTTCCTTCAGCTAGCCCTTCTCGTAGTCTATCCATCCCCCTCTAATGTAGATGTCTCCTCTTTTTAAAGAGGAGACATCTATTACAACTAATTACATTGTAAGTCCTATCTTTAACCCAATATGCAAAAATAGGGAAATTAGTTTTCCCATTAACAAAACGCTGTTACAATGGTTATGGTAATGTTGACTTTGGATTGTGGTCGTTACAACCAGTGTAGCAGCTCCTTCGATGATCTTCTTATGTTGCTGTCAAATCTAGAATGCAAATCATGACTGTTTCAACAACATGGACTGCAATGATAAACTGTTTTAGCAACTATCTGATTCAATGATTAACTATGAAGGTAATGTAATTATATGTAAAATAAATTAAACGTATAGTAATGAGAAGAAATATTGTATACCTTTGAAAAAAAATGTGTTAAAGCAATAACATGAACTTTAAATATAGGTTGGAAAAGGATGACATAATAGCAAAACATATGGTCAAAAAGGAACAATGTGAGGTCCTACCACCCTACAAGATTGAAATTAGGGTAAGCAATCAGTTTAGGTATCGTTAGCCTTTCAGGGAATGGAGGAGAAGTGACTATAAGTTTTCGGGGTCATCATGCTGATCTGTTTCTTCCCCTTGCTTTGATTTAGTATTATTTACAAGTGGTGGAACATGTACAGGTGATGGAATATGTATAGGTGGAGTTACATTTTCAATGGAAGGTTGGTCCCTATTTTCCTCTTGGGTAATGACATGTCCTGACCTCAATCTAAGCTCATTACATTCGTTTTGCTCAATCTCATCCTCTAGGTTTTCAATAATCGATACCAACTGGACTGGTCTGTTATTGGGATTTGGGTTCGGCTGAGCTAGTGATTGTGGCCACAAAAGAGGCTGAGAATTCCATTGTAATGTATAAGGAGTTGACAGTTTGGGTTAAGGCTGATGGCCTATCTCCATAGGGACATTACATATCTCTAAAGGTCACTGCCAGCTTGTAGACCGATTCGGATTTTGAGAGGTGGAGGCAGACCATTGGGATTCCCTTGCCAAATGGGAGTAAAAGGAGAATTCGACCAACCATTTCCTAGAAAAGGTTGTGCTGGCCAGGATGTCATAGGGAATGGTGGGCTTTCCCAATTTGGGTAGGGTGATTGGCCTTGCCAGGCTTCCCCAAGGTTATGTTGTTGATTAAGCTATGAGGAAGGAAAGAATTGGGATGTGTCTTATGACATACCTGTAGGTTTAGATTTCCATTGTCGATGCTGGTTCATCAAATATATCGGTTTTGTTTCTTCCTCTAATTCTTTGAATACGAATTTTAGCCCAGGTAATGACGGACATCATTCAGTGTCGTGATCTTTAGTACAAATTACACACGTCTGAACCATGTCTAACGTGCATTCCTGTTCGTTGTGCTTCTTTTGATAACATGGAGAGAAGATAGCCAAATTTTGTTCTGTTAAAGCCTATTTCTGTTTAGCCTATAGGACGTCCAACTATGTTGTAAGAGTGCCGAGGACGTCTATCTTAAAATCTTCCAGGAGGTTGCCGATCTCCATCCGTGTTACACCTCCACTATGTGGTTTGGTTCCTCTTCTCATTGGATCTCAGCTAGTTGCTCCGGTACGTGTGCTTCCCCGCGAACACCTAATACATAAATAAATAATTTCATCATAATCTTCCTAAGAAATATCTCCTTTTTGCATTAAGTTTAGAGTTTATACCCATTCCTCTTTCATTCCTTTAATCAAGATAGCTCTTAGGACTTCTTTTAGTAGGGTAGTGTGTGGAGACCTTTGCAAATTATAATTGAATCATTCTACATATTCTTCTAGTGTTTCATTATATTTTGCAGTCATCTTAAAAATCCCATCTTTCAGTTCCCTAGTTTTACAAAAGTCCTGGTATCTTTTAAGGAAGGAGGTTTTCATTTCGTGCAAAGAATTGATGGCTCGCCGACCTAGACCCATAAACCATCTCAAAACTGACACTTTTAGAGTGGAAAGGAACAATTTTAGCTTTTGGGGGTCAATGGTATAGTCATACCCTCTACAGAGGACATCAAACTCATACAGGAAAGCGTCAGGATCCTCTGTGATTATCCAATGGAAGGTTCAGATGCTCTGCAGAGGAATAGCCTTCATAGAGGCATTGGCCACCTGATTGACTATGGGGTACTCTAATGTTGAGGTTTGACCTTGGGGTGGCTGATATGCCATTTGTTCAAAGATATGCCAATAATCTTTGGGGATTTCAAGGGGTGCTTCTGGAGTAAGCAGAGAGTTAGCAACCCAAGCTAGCTTTACAACATTTCCTAGGTCTGGAATCTCAGGAGATCCTTGTTCAGACAGCTGTGGTTCTACTTTAGTAGCCCCACTAGTTTCTCCTTTTCCTTCTCTTAAGTTCCAAGATTTTCCCTCTTGTAGAGGATTAGACTGTAAACTTATTGTAGCTTGAAAACTCTCTTCCAAGCCTCCTACTAGGATTTGAATCTCAGCATGAGCTGCAGATGATGAGTCTACTGCTTGAGGGATAGGAGTGGAACCTTTTCTAGGTATAACCTAGAATCCTACTGACGCTTGAGACTCTGCTCTTCTTATGATTTCGTCCATAAAGGTCGGTCTGCCAAGGTTCACCAATCCTTTGGATTTTGTGGGTTTTGGTGGATGATTCTACTCTTTTTCTATCTTTTTATTTCTATTCATTCATAAAAACAAATTCCTATTTAACCTCTAAGATTTTGCTATAAAGTAGACAAGTAACAAAGTGTTGGTCACTCTAATTGCTTATTAATTCAAACAACTAAGTGCTACATGAATTGTTAACCTAGGGAATTCTGTTTATTTCAAAGGCAACTACACATTATATATGCTCAATCTTAAAATCAATAAAAAGTTGTAGTAATTCATATACTAATCACACCTTTCCTTGAAAAAACTGAATCTCTACTCTGAGTTATAGCATGAACAATTTCTCTATTGCAGACAGTTATCAAAGAATCCTTGATTACATTAGAAAAAACAATCTAGGAAAAGAAATCAATCTACAGAGGAAAAAGGCTAGTTATGCTATAACAGAGAACATGACCCTATTCTCCAAGCAGGAATCTTTAGCACCTGTTTCTGATTACTATGCTCACAAACTTACTCTGTAAACTCAATTACCAATTAAAGCACTTACTAATTAACTCTGAATGAATTCAGGAAAGTAATGCAACAATCAATTGAAAAACAGACTTTCAGCAATAACGCATAAGCAATATTCAGTAAATAGAAATCAACAAGGTATGGATAGAAAATACACTTAACACACTACAGGAATTTAATGGGTGAATCTTGTGATGAAGGTGGGCCCTTTCCTTCTCACAAGATTCCCCAGAAAAAGGAACTAGAAAGGAATGTTTAGAACAATATTTTATTCATAGGTCAATGTATCATATTACAAAAGATTCCACTCCTTTTACTCTCAGCTAGACCTTCCAGCAGTCTGTCTGTAGTCCCTCTAATGTAGATGTATCCTCTTTTTAAAGAGGAGACATCCATTACAATTGATTACATTATAAATCCTATCTTTAACCCGATATGTCAAAATAGGATAATTAGTTCTTCCATTAACAAAATGTTGTTCCAATGGTTGTGGCAATGCCGACTTTGGAATGTAGTTTTTATGGCTAGTGTAATAGCTCCTTCGATGATCTCCTTTTGTTGCTGTCGAATCTAAAATGCAAATCACGAGCTGTTTCAACAACAAGATTTGTGCACTGTTCTAACTCTTTTAGCAACATAAACTATAATGGTAAACTTGCAGTCTTCAGGCTGTTTCAGCAACTATCCGATCAATGATTAACTATGAAGGTAATGTAATTATATGAAAAATAAATTAAACGTATAGCAATGAGAAGAAATATTGTATGCCTTCAGAAAAATGGATTAAAGAAATAACGTGGAATTTAAATATGGATTGGAAAAGGATGACATAATAGAAAAATATATGATAAAAAAGGGACAATGTAGGGTCCTAACATCTCCGCCAACTAAAAAGGTTGCATGTCAACATGCAACTATACTCTAAATCTGAGTCCGGGTACTAGGCCTTGGAGTACAAATTACTTAGTCAGTAACTATAGAAGGTACTGTCAGCTAGATCTCTGAAGCCATGAACATTTTGTAACTTCTGCCATGCTGTTGCTTCTTCCTTTTTGGTCAATCTGTAATGAGCCCTATACTTTTGTGTTGGCATCGATAGAAGAGGGAAATGAAAATGATATCCTACCCATTTTTTAGCACACTGCTGAACACATTTGACATAGTCAGGTACCGTTGAAATTGCTACTTCAACATTAGGAGGACTGAAGGGATCATATTCCTGCCTTTCCTTAGAAGACTATTGCCAGAATAAGTTATTTGCTTTTAGGGCAAGAGCTCCCTTTGCTTTAACAAAATGTTGGCAGTATTCTAACACTGCTACTTGTAGTTGTTTGATGTGTTAAGCAATTCCTAGTTCCTTCAAAAACTGATGATATTCAGCAACAAAAATGGCAGAATTATGTGGCTCGGATCGAATCCACAAAAGACGATTGTCTTCATTATGCCTTAATAAAAGAAAGGCATTTTTCCATGTGAGTTGATTAGCAAGGAAAGAGACAAAGGCCCTGATATGAACATCATCAACCAAAGGGTTCAGATTGAGCTTCCTATCCTCGGGGATGGCTTAATTATGGAGATACAATTCACAGAGTAAATTTTGTTCACTGGTAGATGCTTCTGTGAAAGTTTTCACAAATTATTCATGTCCAGATACCTCATGAGATCTCCCATCTCTAATTGCCTTTATTTGAAAGAATTCTAAGTGTTCTATAATAAAAAGAGAGTAATTGGAAGATGGTTTCCTGGTAGCTAATAATCTTTGAACCAAATCAAACATGAGGAGCATTCTAGTTTTTAGTTGTTTATTCTGATTCTTCTGGGCATGAGAATGTTGGAGTACCTACTCCAAAGCTTGCCAGTTTGAATATATATGATTTTTCCACAGTGATTTATGCTCCTGCAAGATCCTATCTTGCGACGTAACATATCATTTCTTCCATTTATCCATTTTTGCTTCAGTGCTGCTAGCCTGAATAAAAACAGTCTTTGTAGGCCGAGGTTCAGTCTGAGTAAACACAGTTTTTGTAGACCAAGGTACAGGACTTTTAGTTTTAATAGTCACAGTAGGTCGACGTATTTGTGGCTTAACTTCTCTTTCAAAAAAATTTGAAGGCCCTGTTAGTTCTTGTGTGACAACAGGGCGTTCCTCTTTAATTGCAGCAGAAGTGGGTGCAGGGGAGGCTCTAGGTAATGCAATTTCAACTATTCTATAACTGGATTGATGATAAATGTTACCGCATTGGCTGCACATACATTCCTTATACTGGTCTTTCTCTGTACTTTTCTCAGTTGTGGATGTTGCATGAGCTAAAGTGTATAAATTAAGCTCTTTGTCATAGGCTTCCCTTGCCGTTATTAATTCCTGCTTATAAACTTCGAGTTTTGATTTTAGAAACTCTTTTTCCTGTAGAAGGGAAGCCAGGGTGACTTGCCTTTGTGTAGCAGTCACAGTTTCAGTAGCTGGTTCTTGTGTGGCAGCTACTAGATGAGTAGCTTGTTGTTCTATAGCAGCTATATAGTTTGTAACATCCTGAGCATCCAGATTTTGCATATCAGCAGGTGGTTCTTGTGTGGCAGTTGCTGAATCAGTAGTTGGTTCTTTTGTAACAGCTACGTGTTATGCAACATCCTGGTTGTCTGTGTTCTATATATCAGCAGGTGGTTCTGATGTGGCAGCTACTGAATCAGTATCTGGTTCTTGTGTATCAGCTATTTGCTGTGCAACATCTTGATCATTTGTATCATGTATATTAGTAGGTGGTTCTTGTGTGACGGTTGCTGAATGAGTAGTTGGTTCTTATGTGGCAGCTACTTGATGTGCAACATCCTGGGTATCTAAATTTTGTGGATCAGTGGTTGGTTCTTGTGTGGCAGTCGCTGAATGAGTAGCTGGTTCATATGTGACAACTACTTTTTCTGAAAGAAATGGTCTCACAAAATCCTGGGCATCTAGTTCTTGTGTTTCAATGCCTGAGGGTGAGACAGGTAAAGATTCAGGGACTTTGGACTATGGTGGGGTATGGGGCTTTAGACCAATATGTGAGGAATTTAGGGTGGTAGCAACAATTGCCGCTTCAATTGACGACCTCATTCGTCTTCGAGGTAAAAAGGTAGGGAGAGCAGTAATTTTCCTTTTATGAGTGGGTTTTTTTAGGGGGGAGGGTTGTCAGAGAGGATAACTTCTTTGGTTGAGGCCGTCATTCATCTTCTTGGTAGGAAAATAGTCTTATTTTGCCTTTTTCCTTTTAGCATAGCGATGAGAAGGTTATCTTCGGAATCATCACTGGGAATGTGGACAGTAGGATTAGATGATTCTGCTAAATTATGGGATAAAGTTGATGTGGTGGAAGGGTCAATTGGGTTGGCTGATTTTGTTGGTGGAATTTTTGGGGGATCAGGAATGCTCCCTAGTTGCTGCTCGAAAGGATTTCTAGCTTGCTAAGGAATTTCAGGAATTTTAGGTGCTTGCTCAGGGTTTAGGGGTGGGTAAATTAGAGGGGGGTTCTATCGAGCGAAACCCCTCTGAATAAGTAGCTGGACAAGATGGAGTTGGGTGAGGGAAAGGAGTGGGAATTTTACCTGTCTACAGTAATGTGACATATTCTTTAGACACCTAAGTAAATAATATGGCATATTCAACAGTCAACCACGTCTCAAATGATTTAACAAGACAAAATCATGGTAATAGACTACCTGGTAACGAACTTCATAGGTGACATAATGCTTGATGAATTCAGCAACCATCGACCATGGAGGTGGTAGTGAGTTAAGTCGAACACCCCAGCCTTTGGGTTCGACCTACTCTCCTGGCAGAAGAATTTCCTACTGTGCATTCAGAATGATATGTTTATTAGTAAACCATTGAGTGTCAGTGACCAGTATACCTGAAACCTATGCTATATCATACTCTGATACCGGAATTCGAATTCCTTGGATAGTAGAGTAGTCATCCCTTAAATTACGTGCAAATCCAAGGACTTGTTGTGGATCAAATCCTTGAAGCCTTTGAAAATAATCTACCCAACATGCCTGTTGAAAAATCTGATACACCTCTGGGTGTAATTCTAGTAGAGCTATCGAGCCGAGCTCATGTCGAATAGCAGGTCCTCCCATAGTTAACTAGCTTCAATAAAATGCACAGTCACAAATCGAGTTACTGCACTTCGGACAGAGTAAATTTTGCAAATGAGAACATGGAGTAACACCACAGAGACGGGGTGATAAGATGTGATCGTCAGTAAAAAAACAATAGTAATTGGCTTGATGTGAAATGATGGCATATAATCTTGGTATTCCCCCCCCAACTACAGCTGAAATAACTACTTTAAATGTACCAGGATCATGGTAATAATAACATAATCTTCTCATTTAAGTATAGTTTAATAATATTTACACATAATAATTACATACCTCATGTTTAGCTTTGATATATATTCGGAAAATATAGTGCACGTTGATAATAGATCATCAATAGTTATGGAATAGGGTTTTAAAACATGAGGGTGATTATATGAAAGGCCTGTATAATCATAGGAGAAGGCAGTGGAAGGATAGTCTTATAAGAATAATGGATGAAGTGATTCTCACAACGGAAAGTAGTGTGTAGTAATTCTTTGAAAAGAAATGGTGTTTTAGCAATGGGAAAATGGGTAAAGGTTGGTGTTTCAGCAACAGCAAAATGGGTAAAGAATGGTGTTTTAGCAACAGGAAAATGGGTGGAGGATGGTGTTTCAGCAACGAGGAAGATAAGGAACAATGTTGCTGAAAGGTGTTGTAATGGGAGAAATAAGGAAAATGTTGCTAAAGAATACTATTTCATTAACGATAAAAAATAGGAAAGATGTTACTGAAGAATAATGGAAAACATGGGGAAGAGAAAAAAAGGGGGGAAAATGATGGAAATGGGGGAATGAATTACGGATTGAAATGAGATGACAGTGCTTCACAAAATGAAGCTTAGATCTGCCTGTAACATGATTTTCCTTTCCAATCAGCCTTTCCTACATCTGTAATATGAAAAATAATCAATTGTAACATGCCAACCCTTGACAAGGATTATTAGTTAAGAAATCTAATCTAATGTTAAAAATACAATACAGAATTTAGATGCAATGAGGGGTAGCAGGCTCCCCCAAAAAGATATAATGTGAATCTGCCATGCAGGTGGCCTTAAAATCCTCTTTGGAAATGGGCTGCTTGTACAGATGGAGCCGATACCCATTTACTAATAATGGTGTTCTAGAATCATCGATTGTTAGGAGCCTTACTGTTCCATTGGGAAAAATAGTATCTATTTCATAAGGTCCCAACTATCTTGTTTGTAATTTCCCTTGAAAATTTTCAAACCGAGAATCATACAATAAAGCCCAATTACCTTTCTGAATTGCTTATGCTTGATGGTTTTATCATTCCACCTATTTCTTTGGTGTTGGATCATAGTTGTTTGATGGATGGTATGTAATCTTTTTTCATACAATTCCTGAAGCTGCTGCAACTTGGCTGTCTGTGCATCAGTCAAATCAAGGTTAAAAACTAAAGTAGTTCTTAAGGTTTTAATTTCAAATTCCACAGGAAAAGCAACACTTTTACCATAAACCAATTCATTGGGAGAAAATCATGTAGTATTTCTCTAGGTATTTCTGTAAGCCCATAATGCTTCAGCCAAGCTTTGAGACCAATCCTTCTTATTTTCCTTCACTGTTTTTATTAGAATGGCTTCTATAACTTTGTTTGTACTATCCACCTGTCCATTGGCTTGGGGGTGGTAAGGTGTAGTCATTCTATGATGAATATGATATTTTTGAAGAGTGGCTTTAAAACCATGAGAATTGAAAGGAGGTCCTCCATCTGTAACTAGCTCTCTAGGCACTCCCAATCTAACAAATATTTCTTCAAATAGAAAGGTCATTAGCTCTAATGAGTGCCTTAGCTTCCACCCATTTATTCATATAATCTGTACAAACCAATATGTAAAATCTTTGATTAGATGGAGGATTAATGGGCCCTACAAAGTCTAGAGCCCATCTTTCAAAGGGTTCAAGTATTACATGGGGATTGAATGGCATTTCATCTCTATGATTAGGTTGACCCATTCTCTGATAGTTGTTGCAAGCCCAAACATATTTCTTTGCATCCTTGAAGAGTGAGGGCCAACAATAACCCATTATGAGAATTTTATGTGTCATTCTCTTATCAACAAAATTCCCTCCACAAGGGCCATCATGACAAGCCTTCAATATATCATAAACCTCATGTTCTCTAACACATCTTCGGATTTCATGATCAAGTCGTGTATGGAAAAGACTCCCACTTATCCAGCTATACCGAGCACTTTGTTGAATGATCTTTATTTTCTCTCGATGTGATAGGTGTGATGGTAACTTCCCTGCAACTAGATAATTTACAATATCTTCATACCAAGGTGAGTGAGCAGATACTGCAAATAAATATTCATCAATAAAGGAATCATCTACTGGAGCATTATCATCAGCTTTTAATCGAGAAAGGAAATTAATAGCTACATTTTATTTACCTGGTCGATCGACAATTGTAATATCAAATTCTTGTAATAATAGTAACCACTTGGTGACTCGAGCATTTGTGATAGATTTTTTCATTAAATACTTAATAGCCGAGTGGTCAGTGTAAATAAAAGTAGAGTAACCAGTAATGTAATGTCAAAATTTATTAATAGCATAAACAACTGCTAAAAATTCCTTTTCAATAATTGTGTAATTAAGCTCAACAGGAGTCATATTCTTACTAATGAAGTAGATAGCATAAGGAAGATGGTTTTCCTCTTGTCCCAAGACAACTCCAATTCTAGTATCCAAAGCATCAGAGGATATATGAAAGGGAAGTGCCCAATCAGGTCCCCTTGAAATAGGAGCTATAGATAACTCATGGTTAAGTTCATCAAATGCTTTCTGGCAAAGATTAGTCCTCTTGAATTCAACATTTTTCATAAGTAACACAAATAAAGGAGAATCTATTTTAGAATTTTTTTTGATAAATCTTTTGTAATATCCTACATGTCCTAAAAAAATTCTCACATCAGTTTGCGTTCTAAGGATAGGAAGGGTCTGAATTACCTGTATTTTGGATGGATCTACTTGAATTCCTTGAAATGAAATAAAGCGTCCAAGTACAATTCCTTCATTCATCATCATATGACATTTTTCAGTACTTAGGAAAAGGTGATCTTGTACACAACGTTTAAGTAATTTCTCAAGGTTTTGTAATGCATCTTCAAAAGTCACACGATGAGGGGTAAATTCATCCATAAATATCTCCATAGAGTGATTAAGCATATCAGAAAAGATTCTTATCACTACTCTTTGAAAAGTTGTTGGAGCATTACATAGTCCAAATGGGAGAACTCTATAGGTAAAAGTTCCCGAGGGAGTAGTAAAAGTGGTCTTCTCTTGGCCTTGGGGTGCAATTTTGATCTGATTGTGTCCACTAAAACCATCTAAAAAGGAGAAGAATTTCTTCCCTGACAAACTATCTAACACCTGATCATTGAATGGCAAGGGGAAGTGATCCTTTTGAGTGGCTTTATTTAAGGCTCTATAATCTACACACACTCTCCATTTCTTGTTTTTTCTTAGGTACTATAACCAATGGAGAAACCCATTCATTTTCAGATATGGGGTATATAAACCCTACATTAAGCAATTTTTGAAGTTCTTCTTTAACAATTTCCCTCAAATTGGGATTCATTCGCCACTAGGGTTGACAGATTGGTCAGAATCCTTCCTTGATATAGATGTCATGAGTACTTAATTCAGGAGAGATTCCCTTCATATCTATATAGTCCCATGTGAGTGCTTCCTTATTTTCAAAAAGTAACTTCATTAGCTACTGTGTTTCAACATCTGTTAAATTGGGGTTTATGTTCAATGCTTTGCGAGGTCCAATTTCTATTGTTATGCGTTTAGAGGAGATGGTAGTTGATGTTTGAGGTAGATCTTCAGATTTAAGCTCTTCCTAGGTTTCAGATTCCAAAATTGCAGTCAACTGATTATATGTTTCAGAAGTGACTGAGGAGGGTTCAGAAATAAAATTACTAATTACTTCATCCTTCGTGGTATCTTTAAGAGTTAAATCTTGTCTGATAGTCAAAAATAGGTTGAGTAGCATTACCATCATAGTCCAACCATACAGAATTATCATTATTAATCATAGGTGTAGCATGAGGATAAAGAGTAAGTTGCTTGGTTTCACATCCATTAGAAATTTTCATTGAACCAGATCTACAGCTGATAAAGGCATTGGTTGTGGCCAGCCAGGGCCTTCCCAAAATTAGAGGATGTCCCTCTAACTTTCTTTTAGTCTACAATACCACAAAGTCAGCTGAGTAATTCTAGGATTCAACTGAAATGATTAGGTCTTCAATGACTCCTTCTGGTTTGATTGTAGAACAGTCATCTAACTCCACAATGGTTGGTGTCTCTCTGATCACATTCTTCAGCTGTAACAGTTGCGAAGTTTCAAGAGTCATAATGTTTATAGCAGCACCTAAATCTACCAGAACTCATGAAATAATAGCTTTTCCAATTTGTACTGTAAGTGTAGGATGGCTGGGATCACCATATTTAACAGGAGGAGATTTACCGGACATTAAAGCAAATAGATCACTCATAACATGAACTGTAAGGGGATCTTTAGCTTTTCTACCAGGTTTCTTAATACAAATATCTCTCATAGTTTTGGCATAAATTGGTACATCTCTGAGTGCTTGTAAGAGTGGAATTTTAACATAAATATTCTGTAATTCCCCTAAAATATTAAGAGCATGTGGCTTAGGTGTCTTAGTCAAAGTTAAACGCTCAGGGAATGGTGGCTCTGCTATTTCAGCACCCTTATTACAGGGTGGTTGTATCTCCTTAGGTAAATTATTTCTCTTTGTCTCTTCTTTATCAGAATTAGAAGAGGTAATATCATCAATAATAGGTTCGACTATTTTCCCAGATCGTAAATGAATATCATTACACTACGCAGGGAAAACAAGAGATATAGGCTGGTTTTGAATATCAATGGCTTGCACAACTTTATTATTGGGGTTAGGGTTTGGTTGTATAGGCAGTTGGGGTCTCATCATTTGATTATCTGGTGGAGCACTTGATGATAGAGGGAGTGGTTGCTGAAATTGATGAAATTGATTTGGAAATAGGATTTATTGAGCTCTTTAGTTTGGATTCCATTAATTAAAATAAGATTGTTGTTACGGAGGCCAAGGAGTCCACATTGTTGGGTCTACAAAGGGAGGGTTCATTTGCTGCATGGGTGGGTAATTCATCTGATTGAAGGGTGGGTATTGCATCTGGTTAAAGGGAGGGTAGTTTTCTTGATTAAAAGAAGGATAATTATTCCAATGATTAGAATATTTAAATGCCATATTATAGTTCATACCTTGTCCTCATGGTTGCCATTGCCTTCTCTGTGTCAGCAAATAGATCGCTTCAACTTCTTCTTTAGTTGTTTGCAATGCTACTTTTATTCTTGGTAAATAAGGGAATTATTGTGTTTCATGATCCTTCTCACAAAGGGTGCAAATTGGCACTTTGTCCAATGGGCATTCCCTTAGTGGATGTTTATCTCTACATTTGGGGCAGAAGATAGCCAAAGTAGCTTCTTCTTCTGCCTATTTCTTCTTAACCTGTAAGATATCAATCTGTGAATCAAAGGAACTTAACATTTCAATTTTCAAGTCCTCAAGTAAATTACCTATTTCAGCTCCTGTTGCTCCTCCACTGGCTAATTTTTTGACTCTTCAATATGTATTATCCCTGCTATTTGGTCTATTCCTTGCAGCTCCTCTTGAACATATTTTGTAGAGTTTAACAATTTCATCATATGATTCTTTAGATATGTCCCCTTTACCAAGAATATTTAAAATTTCTAGCAAATCATCCCTTACCCCTTTCAATAATATTGTTTTAAGAATATCTTTAATTACATCGAGATGATTGGATCTCTGCAGATTGTAGTGTAGTCATTCCCCAAAGTCCTCCAAATTTTTGTCCTAATTTTGTACCATCTTAAATAGTTCCTCCCTTTTTTCTCTTGTCCGGCAGTAGTCTTGATATTTGGTCAAAAACTTCAGCTTCATTTGTTCCCATGTTGTGATTACATGGCCTCCCAGAATCATAAACCATCTTAGTGCATTTCCTTTTAGTGTTGCTAGAAATAGCTTCAATTTCTAAGCATTAGTAACATAATCATAGCTTCTACACAATATATCAAACTCGAAAAGAAACTCATCCAGATCTTCAAAAGATAAACCATGGAAGTTAGGTAAGGCTGAATGTGGGATATTCTTCATGGGATTTTCCCCTCTGGGAAGATCACCAATAGGAAATCCCAAGGTAGAGAGAGAATTCTCATCTCTTCCTTCTCCTCCTACCTGTCCTCCACCAAAGAGTTCTTCATTGTTCCCTTCCATTGGTTGTTCTCTAGTTGCACTTGCCCGATCTTCAATGCTTTCTGTTGGCTCCTCAATGTCTTCAACTAGTTCCTTCATATCTTCTATTGGTTACTCAATATCTTCTATTGTTTCCTCAACATTTTCAAGGCCCAAAACTTCCTATGTTTTGTAGTTTGTTTGACGAGAATGTTGAGTCCTTGAATTTTGAGAGCTTAGTCTCTGAGAAGTTTCAGCTTTTGATATCATCTCATCAACAAAGGTCTTTCTTCCTCCTCTTCCTTTTCCCTTGCCACCTGTAGGGTTAGTTTTCTTGCGTCCTCTCATGCATTCTTCACATCTAAAAGAAAAACTTTAATTCTTTTGAAATCTATGATTGCCTTCCCCAACAACAGCACCAAAATGTTGGTCACTTTAATTTCTTATTAATTCAAATAACTAAGTGCTACATGAATTGTCAACCCAGGGAAGTCTGTTTATCTCAAATGCAACTGCACACTATATATGCTCAATCTCAAAAGCAATAAAAAGTTGTAGTAATTCATATACTAATCACACCTTGCCTTAAACAAACTGAAGCTCTAGTCTGAGTTATAGTGGGAACAATTTCTGTATTGCAAACAGTTATCAAAGAATCCTTGATTACATTAAAAATAACAATATAGGAAAAGAAATCAATCTGCAGAGGAAGAAGGCTAGTTATGCTATAACAGAGAACAAGACCCGATTCCCCAAGCAAGAATCTTCATTGCCTATTTCTGATTACTATGCTCACAAACTTACTCTGTAAACTCAATTACTAATTAAAGCACTCACTGATTAACTATGAATGAATTCAAGAAAGTAATGCAACAAACAATTGAAAAACAAAGTTTTAGCAATAACACATAAGTAATATTCAGTAATAGAACTTAACAAGGTATGGATAGAAAATACACTTAACACACTACAGGAATTTAATGGGTGAATCTTGTGATGAAGGTGGGCCCTTTCCTTCTCACAAGATTCCCCAGAAAAATGAACTGGAAAAGAATGTTCATAACAATATTTTATTCACCTATTAATGTATCATATTACAAAAGATTCCAGTCCTTTTACTCTTATCTAGACCTTCCCGTAATCTGTTCGTAGTCCCTCTAATGTAGATGTATCCTCTTTCTAAAGAGGAGACATTAATTACAATTGATTACATTACAAATCCTATCTTTAACCCAATACGTCAAAATAGGATAATTAGTTCTTCCATTAACAAAATGTTGTTACAATGGTTGTGGCAATGCTGACTTTGGAATGTAGTTGTTACAGCCAGTGTCATAGCTCCTTTGATGATCTCCTTTTGTTGCCGTCAAATATAAAATGCAAATCATGAGATGTTTCAGCAATGGGATTTGCGCATTGTTCTAACTGTTTCAGCAACATAAACTGTAAAGGTAAACCTGCAGTCGTCAGGCTGTTTCAACAATGTAGACTGCAATGATAAATTGTTTCAGCAACTATCCAATCAACGATTAACTATGAAGCTAATGTAATTATATGCAAAATGAATTAAATGTATAGTAATGAGAAGAAATATTGTATACCTTCGGAAAAATGGATTAAAGTAATAACATGGACTTTAAATATGGATTGGAAAAGGATGACATAATAGCAAAATATATCATCAAAAAGGGACAATGTAGGGTCCTAACACAAAGATCTTTACTTGCTAGGTAAGCAGGTTCTTACCTTTTGTTTTGAAAACCCAGTTCTCCTACAGCAAAGAAATAAATATAGTCACTTGAAACACTCTCCCCAGCAATGGCGCCAAAATGTCGGCGCAATAAGATATCTTTTTACAGGAAATATTAATCCCTACATTAGTTTGCAACCCAAGGTAAGTCGTTTTATCTCAAGAGTGCGAACACAGTATGTGCAGTGAAGCTAGAGGTTATCTAATGTTGAACCATTGTAATGACAAATGGTTAATTCCTCAATTGAATTCACACAATTTTGAAAAGAATTATACCTGGAATAAATACTCTCAACACACTCTGCAATTCTATGTATCGTGTTCCGTAATCAATTGAAACTGAGTGCAAATAAGAATTACACTTAGAATCATTCAAATAAGCTTAAGTAAAAAAAAAATGACTATTGAACATAATTGTTAATCTATAACAACCCAAATCCATCTGCATTACTGTTATAGACATATTTGGGCACTGCAACTCCAATCACATATGTCCATAAACCAAGGGCTTTTGAGTCCCTAAAAGTGTTGTTTCACACCCTAAAGGAACAAGGTCAACTGATTACATCATCTTTGAGAAGTTGTCCATGAAAAACGGCTTAGAACTGGTCAAAACTAGACCATACAGACTACTCAGTGCTAAGGGTGTGATGCATCTCACCCGCCACATGCAAAAAGTGTGATGCATACTGAAAAGCCCTTCTGTAGGGTGCGATGGGTGAGAGTAAACGAATGGAAGAGATATTTTTCAAGGTGGATGATCATGGAATCTTCTAGAAACTTCTCCTGTGACACTTGCCTCTCTGAATTCGCCCAGGGATGAGTAAGAGATCATGAAATCTCCAAGTGGAATTGATAACTATAAGAGGAATGACACTAATCAAAATCCTAGAATCTGACTCACCCACCTGCAAACATCTATATATGGATCCCTCATCTCAGAGATCCAGAGGTTGGAATCTTGTATTTTGTAAAGAAGTGATGTTGGTTTCTTTGTGGAACATCATAGTGTTGGGTGATCTAAGTTTTTCATGAGGTGAAGAAGGGCTTTCATGCTGGGAGGATGATGCTGGGTTAGATCAATGGCTCGTAATCCTCTCTTCTACTCTTTCTATCAATAAAGCTATTTGAGTTTTCCTCCACATTATTATGTGTTTGAGTTGATATATGCATTTGTGTGGTCAATATATATCTCGTCCTATATTGTTTATGATTGTAGATCCCTGTGCTTTGATGGTATTATGCTATTTTGACTTTACAGGTGCTCTTTGAAGCGGGACAAGCAAGGAAGGAGTGGCAAAGATGTGTCATACGGGAGAGGAAACAAGCAAGGAGCTAAGCGAAAGACTGAGGTTGGTACTCTCTTCTTATCTCTCATCTACTTCTCATAAAGGAAAACGCAAATAACTTTAGCTTGTTTATTTGTAAGATAGCTACTCATCTTAGTGGGACTAGTAGCTCATAATGGACACTAGATTTACCGATAACAAAATGGCAACTCCACTGAGGAGCGAATAGCTTGTTTTCTTGTTTATATTTGTTTTCTTTATAATCTACAGATGGAGCCTGAAGTCAAGCCAGCTAGCCTTCGAACTGCTTCTTCTATGCAACTGCAAAGTAGATCAATGTTGCTTTAGTCCATCTCTAGGTTTTGTTTATAAACTGAACAATTGATTTGCACACATCCTAATTTCCCTGGTGGTGGCTCAAGTAACCTCATTAGATCAGCCCCCGTTATTTGTATTTATTGACTATCATTAGCTCGGCCTAAATCCCTGAACTGAGCTGCAAAATGTGACCAAAAACCAAGTTAAAGTCTCGTCCCTAGACCATCGTACCTTCTCCTCTTGGCAATCTAGATGCATCACACCTCCCATGTGTAGTAGGTGGGATGCATCCTTGTTTCCCTGTGTTACAGGTGCGATGATTAGATCAGACTGTTTCTACCTCCAGATTTTGATTTTTTCTTCACTCTCTTCATATTTATTCAGATGTCTTGCTATTTGTGATCAGTATACCACTGTGGAAACTACCTTCCTTTGCATTATTCAGCCTCCATTGTACAAAGAATTGTAAATGTTTTTATGTATTTTTCGCCATTTATAGTTCTCCTTTACAAAGAAGTAGCTTAATAAAACTGTCGTCTTTTGATTTGGAAGTGTCGCAAGTGTCATTTTCAGTTAAAGAAAAGAATCCTACTCTTCTTAATGGTTGATTACACTGTTACTCTTGTATTTGATTTGAATTAATACTATTCCAAGTGTCGAAAGGAGTTTTCAATTCAAAATTGTAAAGTCTCGTCCTTGTCTTCCTTTCCTATTTTGAAGAGAAAATCGTTAGTACTATCGCTTTGAAAGAAAAGATAATTCAGATTTGTACTTAGCATTCTTTTTTTCATTCACACATTAAGAAAGCGAAAAAAAAATACATGCATGTCCATTTGCATTTAGACTGCTTGTTGATTTTGATTTAGGACAGTGCATCTAGTGTGTGCTCTCTTCTCTATGTTGAAATAATCTCGCTTCTTTTTCCTTAGTAGGTAGGATTTTCATTGCAAAAAGAAGAGTAAACGACTGTTTATCATATTAGATTGCATTTTTAGGAATTGTATATCTACATCACCTCGTGAACCTTAAAGGAAAACTTCTTAAGAAATATCAACTATAAAATAAATTCAATGAACATAAAAATGCATTGGAACCTAATGCACAACATTTAGAAGTCTAGGCTAGAGACATATTCCGGCATTGTAAAGCCTGGTAACTATCACTTTCATCGTAGGTTGGGTGATTCCTCCTCTTTGAGACGACAAGTGCCAGTACGGACTTGTGCTCCCATGTACTGTCGAGTATATATTGGGAGACCATAATAGGCTATATCCTCTATCCTTAGCAAGTTCTGTCTGCCGCCCTATCGATCGCAATGCACTAAACACAGCATTCCAGAAGATTGATTGTCATACCGTAAAAAGTATTCTGTAGTTTTGCGATTGGTTTGGTAATCCCTCTGTCTAGATTTCTAGAGTAGTCTCTTTAGTTCCTTTTTAGAGTCCTTAAAGGAAAAGGTCCATCTGAGCACTTGTCACTTCAGGCTCATTAAAAATTGAAGGCGACTAGAGTCATCTTTAGCTTTTTCTCAGCTCTTAAAAATTGAAAAAGCAAGTTGTGTCAAAGCATCTAAAATTCATTTAATTTAGAATCACTTTTTCCCCTTTATTTTGTATTGATCAAGTAATCTGCAATCGTGGAAGAAAGTCAATCGAAACCCTATCGTTCGCGGAGACTAATGAGTCAACCGTCTTTGACTCCGGAAACAAAACTATTCCAGACCAAGCAAACTTGTTTAACTGGATCAAAGTCCCCGGGTTTGCTTGGAACTTGTGTTCCAACATCGTCAGAGACTCTAGTTACTCCAACCATTTATGGTATTCTTGCCTCTACAGAAGAAGTCCTGCAGCCACAAGAGGGTGTTAGAACAGATCCTAGTGTAACGGTGAACACTTCTATTCCTAAACCGGCTCCATCTAGGGATGATTTGGAAGGTTTCACCCCTCTAACATCTGTCGCTGCAAGGTATACACCTTCTTCGGCACCAAAAGTATTTTATGGACCTAACGATCTACCTTTCCCACTTAGATTGATTGTTATAGAAGAGATTGTGGAGGATCTTCCAACCAATACTCCATTTCATTTTGGAACTGGGATCATCCTATATCCTTCTTCGTTAGAAGTTAGTCTCCCTTCATCGCAAGTTCCTATAGAATTGCTAGGAAATCTTTTCGATAGACTTGATATGTCTGAACAACCGTCGAAATCCAAGACTGTGTCATATGACACAATAGCAGCAAAACCTCCTGCTACTACTCCATCAATGTTTGCTGGTGTACCATCTGTCCTAACTAGCTCTCAACTACTAGATGGAGTCCACCTAGGGACTGTTTCGACAGTATGGTCTGTTCCCGTTTATTCTTCCGGAATAATATATGGAATCTCTTATGTTGGGTCTTAGCAAATTGATCCTTCAAAACAGTGTCAATTTGGGCAGTCCAGTCTCCAGAGGCCAATCTTACCTTTGAACACTGGATTACCGCCATATGGGGGGCAATATGCCCTTTCATTGTTCCCTCCAGGAGGACAACCATATGAGAGTTCACAACTGAATTCGGGTCATGCTGGAATTACATCCAATGGTTGGGTGCCAATACTACCTCAACAACCAAGAGTTATATACTCAATGCAACCAAGTCTACCTGTGTCAAATATCCCCACTGCACTGGCTATTGTGACAGTGTCGCAAGTACAAGTGTTGCCTGTTGTATGCCAACCTCAAGTTTCTCAAGTTTTAATACAACAACCTCTTGTCTCCATGGCACAACCACAATCACCGATTAGTTGCTCCTTCATTGGAACAACCCAGGCTCAAACAGGTACTATCACCCCTCATCTTGGTCAGACAGCTAGTATTGGACAACAGCAAATGGTTTCATAACCATGGCTAGTACATTATCAACAACCACAATTCCAACAAGCTTACCAAGGACCTGATCAACAAAGCTTTGCGGGCAATGGGCAGCCATATATTGAAAATGGTCAACATCAATCATATCATAATGGTTATACCCATCAGCCTCACCAAAGTTCTCAACATCAAAAACATTATGCTGGTATGCAAATACCCATTGCTCAAGCGATCCCATCTTATCCTGGGTATGCTTCACTGAACCTGAATCAACAGTTTCCCTTCGTGGCGACTTTAGAGTTACCGGATCTAAATCAGCTAACAAATGATCCAATTGCTTATGCCCCTTGGTGGCTGGTGTTTCCTCATAAACTTCTGTCAGATATTCCTAAATTTAATGGAAATTTTGGTGAATACCCGTCGAATCATGTGATGACCTTTCATCTGTGGTGTTTTTCCAACACTCTCAATGATGATTCAATTAGACTTTGCCTTTTCAGTGAATGTTAACTGGTCTGGCAGCAAAATGGTACATCAAATTTCCTAGAGCTTCATTCGATAACTTTAGTGCCCTTGCCACAACCTTTTTAACCCATTTTCAGTTACCAATAAGGTACGAAACAGGAACAGAGCTTCTTACCAATTTCAAGCAAACGACGACCACTCACATATCTGATCATATTCATGAGTGGCGACGTCATTGTAGAATGGTAGAAACATATGTTCGTAATCAGCTGCTAGCCGAATGGTTTATTAAGTCATTTTTACCTTTTATTACAGAAGATGAGGCAAAGGGAGGGGTCATCACTGAAGATCAAGTCATTGCTCGTGCGCAATATCTAGACTTGATCTATACTCATTCTAGCATGCTCTACGATAAAATGCTTGATGATCCTAGACCGACATTTTCTATTCCTCCTCCTCCTAAATCGAACAAAGACTCTCATGCTGGTGATGGCGTGATAGGTACGACTAACACGAAAACCGTAAAGGCTACATCAAAGAAAGCCCGTACAGTTTCTAGTCAAAATGCAAATGAGGAACTTCTCACCTTGGAGGTTAATCTTGTGTCAACCGACAAAGACAAAAAAATGAAGGAACCAAGAGGCAAGAGGAAAAAGAAATGGAAAAAGAAGAAGCAAGACGAGTCATCTCCTGAAAAATCTTCTGCAAACCCTTCTGGACAAAGGAAAACCCCTTCGGGGTGTTAGATATGCGATGAGGATCATTGGACGAGAGATTATCCACATAAAGCTAAAGTTAAGAAACCTCAGCGGTATTGACTGATCCGTTTCCAAACCCGGGAACCAATCTGGTTGCTAGTGACAATGCTTCCCCATCCCAAGTGCTTATGTTGTCCATTTTGAAACAAAAAAATCATGCTTTGATATCGACAAGGAATAAAGATTACAGGAATCCACAGCTATCGAACAACAAGGCTATTGATCAACCTAGTAGTTCGACAACAACTTCGACCAAAGATGTACCACGAGTCATTCCTGAGCTGACGATAAAGCTGCGAAAGGGAGTAGTACACAAATCGACATTTAATCCTCGTGCCAGAGCAACACAGAAATATAATATAGTAGAGGACTTGGCCCAATCATCGTCCTACAAAATTTCCCATCCCAGAAGTAGGCTCTATTATCGGCAATAGGTGGGATTTACCCAACAGATTCCAATCTTGTGGCCTTTAATCATAAAGGATATGACCCTCAGTTACCAGCTCAACTCGCTTTCCTCATTCAAGTGAAATCCCTCAACAAAATTGTTCATAGAACAATTATTGATGAGGGGGCATCTACATGTATTATGTCAATGAGTTGCTGGAAAACTTTAGGCTCACCACCCTTGTCGTTATCGTCAACGATGCTAAAAGCATTTGATGGATGAACATACACTCCATACGGGATTTTATGTAACTTGCAAGTCGAACTGGGGGGAAAGACAGTAGAAATTGATGTTGAATTTATCAATGGAAACCTCGATTACAACATCCTACTGGGAAGGCCCTGGATTTATGCTATGGCTATTGCTGTGTCGACATACTTCAGAAAGATTGCATTTCCCTTTCAAGGAGGAATTACAATCGTCGAATAGCAAACATTTCTCCCCAATAGTTCACAAGTTATGGGAAGCGTTTTGATGATCCACGGAAGCTCTCAGATGCTTCAAAATATTGGAGTAGGCCTACTAAAAGACCCTACATTGATGAGTACTTTTGCCCTACCACCTCCAAACAATCTGGTGGAAGTGGACACAGTGGGAACCTACAATATGGTATCTTCTATTCAAAAGATATACGAACACGATGTTAGCATGGATCATCACCGGGTATTGCCTCCAAGCCCAATAGAAATATTGTAGCAATCAATGTTTTTGGCATGGGAGGTAGACCCAAATCAACGCTCATCAAGCCTGTGGATAGATAGTTCTAAGGAATATGCTACCTCTTTAGATCGTTGGTCACATGTACACTCTACAGACGAAGGGATTGTTCAGTCAATGATGATAGAGGGGGAACCATGGGAAGATTACCACCATTGTTCCCATCTTCCAGATTACAAAGAAGATTGTTCCAGTGACCTTAATTATCCTTCAGTTTTTTATTTCCTATCAAATACTGTAAATGTGGTGTATTTCGAGCGAAACTTGTCCAATATTGAAGAAACTATCGCCATAAATATCTCGCCTAAACCAGATGTTGTAGAGAATATTCATGTCAGCAAATCTTATTCTACTTCAAAACTGGAAGTATATTACACTCTCTTTTGCGAGTTCAGAGATGTCTTTGCATGGTCATATGAAGAAATGCCAGGCATTGACTCGAGCATAGTTGAACACGAAATTAAGATGTATCCAGATGTCAAACCAATATGACAACAGCTTCAGAAGGTGCACCCAAAGAAAGCCGCAGCCATTAAGGTAGAAGTTGAAAAAATTCTCCATGCTAGTTTCATTTACCTAGTTCCTCTAATCGATTGGGTATCGAACATTGTTCCTGTGATGAAAAAGCAAGGAACGATTAGAGTGTGCGTCAATTATAAGGATGTAAATCAAGCTTGTCCAAAGGACAACTACCCTACACCCTTTATTGACCGGATAATTGATGAATGCGCCGGATGGATTTTCCAGGTATAATCAAATAAATATCCGCCCACAGGACTAGTCAAAGACTGCATTTATTTTTCCGTGGGGCACATTCGCGTACTGCAAGCTACCTTTTGGTTAAAGAATGTAGGGGAAACCTTCTAGAGGGCAATGAATTGTGCCTTCCATGACATCAAGAACATCGTTCAACCATAGCTCGACGATCTTCCGGCTCACTCACGAAAGCGGACCGATCATCCGCGGCATTTGAGAGCAATATTTATACATTCCCGACACTACAAAATACGACTCAATCCACACAAATGTGTGTTTTTTGTCGATTCTGGTCATTTACTTGGCTTTTTAGTCTCAAAGGATGGGATTCATCTCAACCCATGTAAGCGTCAGGCAATCATCGATTTTCCTCCACCTTCAAATTTGCTTCAGATTCAAAAACTCCAAGGGAAAGCAAACCTTCTAAGGAGGTTCATTCCAAATTATGCCGAACTTGTTAAAGGTTATACACGCTTGTTGAAAAAGGAAGTACCCTTCAACTTGGATCAGGTTGCGCAAGCATCCTTTGATTCTCTAAAGGAATCCCTAATAAAAGCATCATTAATGTATGCTCCTGATTATCAAAAAGACTATAACCCGTATTTGGCTGTAGGAGATACGACCATCGCAATGGTTTTAGTTCAAGAATACAATGGAATAGAACATCCTGTCTATTATTTAAGTCAAAAATTAAATGATACAGAAAGCAAGTACTCCTATGTTGAAAAGCTGGCTCTCACAGTTGTTCAAGCAGTACAGAGATTTTGACACTACGTCCTCTTTCAAAAAACTACCGTTTTGTCAGATTGCAATCCCATGACTTACATCTTGTCGCGACGATTACTTGGGGGAAAGTATTTGAAATGGATAGCAATTTTGCAAGAGTTTTATCTGGAATTCATAAAATCCAAATCAAAGAAAGCCCTGGTTTTCACGAAGTTACTATGTGACTTCCCATCGTCGTCCAACAATTCAACATCCAAAGCAACAGTCGTGGATGAATCTTTGTTTCTGATATTTTCAAGCGACCTGTGGTATGGAGATATAATCATCTATCTCCAGACACAAACATATAGGTCTAATACCTCTTGCTCGGAACAATGACATACTCGATACCAAGCAAAAGACTACATGATCGTCGGTGATACACTTTACCGTCGTGGTATCGATATAGTTCCGCGAAGGTTCCTCTCCCATGAGGAGGCAAAAAAAGTCCTGAATGATTATCATTCAGGTGCATGTGGAGGGCATCAATCTCATTATGCTACAACACAAAATATTTTACGAGCAGGATACTTCTGGCCAACAATGTTCAAAGATTGCATAACTACAGTCAGAAGTCAAAACCAGAATACCACCTGCACCTCTGCAGCTAGTAGTTGGTGTTGGACCATTCGCCAAATGGGGCATAGATTTCGTGACATGTAACCCCACCTCGGCCAGTGGGCATGTGTATATCATAGTTGCAGTTGACTATTTTATGAAATGGGCAGAGGCGATGCCTACATTAAACAACAACGATGAAACGGGTGCTCTTTTCTTTTTCAATCATGTAGTCTCTAGATTCGGTGTTCCACAAGCTATAGCCATAGATCATGGATCGCATTTCACAATCACATGATGGTTAAGTTGGATACCAAATTGGGATTGTCTCATGATAGCTCTACTCCGTATTATCTGAAAACTAACGGGCAAGTTGAGGCAATCAACAAAGCCCTGAAATGCATGCTGCAAAGGATGATTGGAGTCCATAAACAGAGTTGAAACCTAATCTTGTACTCAGCCTTTTGGGCATACCAGACATTGATGAGAAATGTGACCGAGTTTACACCCTTTCAGCTGATGTATGGCCTGGAAGCAATCTTACCAGTTCAGTGCAAAATCTCGTCCCTCAAGCTCACACTCGACCTTCTCCCAGGAACTTCAGAAGAGGAGGCTCGTTTCTTGGAATTAATCAAACTGGATGAAATCTGTCATGATGCCACCTTGGCTAACATAGCACATAAGAAATGAGTCAAGGCACATTTTGACAAGAATGTCAAACCCTTTGTCTTCTCAGAAGGTGACCTGGTCTTACTTTACGACCAGGAGTCCGATAAGTTGGCAGCAGGTAAGTTCGAGTGTTTATGGATGGGCCCCTATATTATTAAGCGTGTATTAGCAAAAGGAGCCTACGCGTTAGTGGATTATGATGGGATTCCACTGTCGCAACCCCGAAACAGGTTGTACCTTAAGCGTTACTGTGCTTGACTCAATGTAGTAAACTCTTCATATGCTTTTGTTACATTTTTGTTTTTGCTAATAGTAATCGTTTTGGTTTGGTAATCCACTTTTACATTTATTGCAGATGTTGAACCTATTGGAGTCATTTGTTGAATATGTTGATGGAGCGAGTCGTAGTTCACGGAACCTATCTTCTGTGGCCTGGGCCATCTTTGATCCAAGCAGCGAGTTAGTCAGTTTCAGAGGGGTATGTATTGGTTGATCAACGAAGAACATCGCTAAATATAGCGCGTTGATAAAGCTCCTCTCTGATGCCATCGCACATGGCATACACCAACTTGTCATCAGGCTACACTCACAACTCGTCATTCTACAGCTCACTAACATCTATTATGTGCAGAATCCAGCTATCTATCGTATGTTCCTAAGGGTCAAGATTTTGGAAAGATAGTTTGATTATATTTAATATCAACAAATTTCCAAAAACTTAAACGCATTAAAAGATTCATTATCAAATTATGTGTTAGATAAACATTTGCAGCATTTATAAAAGAAAAGCATTTCATCAATATTTGCATCAGGATCATATAACATAAACAAAATAAAGCTCCGAAAATAAAAAATATATATAGTTGTTTATGGTTTATACATAGTGTTCTGTGTCCAAGACAAAATCATTCAAATGACCTAAAAACTAAAAATGCGAGGGGGTACCCTGGTCTAATGGTGTTGGTGATAACAAGTCACCGCCTATGCAATCATGCGTTAAAGCCTAGTCCATCGACTAAGCACGACAGTGGTATGTCGTTGTAATCCCAAAGGCAACTCGTTGGTCATCACATCTGGGATACCAAGGGTGAGACCCTCGATCTGATCCTGCAATTCTGCAAGAGTCTCGGCCACATCCAGGTCGCGAAGGACAACCCTCCCTACAGCCTCTCCTGCTGGAACGACAGCTGCTACTCTCAGGTGCACTGCTGGTCGCACTAGGCCAATATCTGCATGGGTACATGAATTTTGATTAGTCTTGATAAAAGAAAGCACAAGAACATTATAAAAGAAATAAACAGGGATATTGTCAGAGATTTTTACCTATGACACCCCACTGCTCGCCAACCGGCAACACCAAATCCAGGTCACCCTGAAAATCCATACCAACATATGGACACTCATCATAAACCATCTGTTGATGAGTGAACCACTCAAAAAAGGCATCAAAGAAGGAAACCTGCGACTGACCAGCATTTCGGGCCATAAGGTCAACCCATCTCTGCATCTGTCTCTCAGTCAGTGGTGGCAAACCAAGTGAAATGTATTGTGGCTGCATCAGTGGGATCTTCTCCAAGGCGAAAGCGTTTAGAATGGAACCATAGCCAAAGTTCTTGGATCTTCTGTTTTTCACCTTGGTAAGCTCTTCTTTTATCACCGGAAGTACTACATCACACCAGTTGAATACATTTGGTTCAAGGCATTCCAAGGCATACTGCATATAGGACCTGTTGGCTAAGTGAAGGGCTGTGCTACCAGCCAATCTAGCAAAAGTGAATAAATTAGTCCTCAAGGATCGGTTGGTGACATCTCGGATATTGATCTTGCCATCCCTGCTGGGCTGAGATCCTTCTCTATAGTATCGGCGAATATAATCCCTCATGGATTTTCCCCACGGGTGGAACCTGATAGTGAGAGAGGGGCACAATGCCTCGATAAACTGGTCAAGAAGTAGATGTCCTCAACAGTCAAGGGGATGGATTTGCCTCTGATTTGGAACACTTGGTTGGTAGGATCCCATGCATCGAGGAAATATTGCAACAAGTTGATTTGTTGCCTCATGCTAGATATGCAGAAGAACTTGAGCAAACCACAGTTCCGCAATGCAGTTACCGTACCCGGATCATGTAAGGCAACCATGTCCTCTTCTTCATGCTCATGTTCTCACCATGTAACAACCATTTTTCTCTGAAGAATCTCTGAAAAACGAACAAGAGAAGAATTAGGATCCTGATTTGGCAAAAAACAGGCAAAATTTCCATGAAAAATCAGTGCAAAATTTTTCCTCCTTGAGCCCATCGCACCCCAGCTATGTACTGGGTGAGATGCATACTAACTGGCCAATGGATGGCCTAGTATGCATCACACCTTTCGATGTATACTGGGTGTGATGGGGGTAGAACGAATTGTTCAAATCCTAGAGTCTCAGAAAAGCAGGAAAACATGCTCAGAATTCAAAAAGGAAAGAATTCAATTGAAGAGCTCAAGTTTAGCTCCTACCTAGTCTAGACGATGCCGAAAATCATCCACAGAATCTCCCAAAATCAGCTTGTGAAAATCAAGGGGGAAAACACCTCCAAAGCTCCAACGATCCCAAATTCAAATGAAGTGGTAAAATGAGGGGTAAAAACTACTTTTAGATTACTTTTCACATAATTCCAGTAGGGTATTAGTGTTTTAACTCATTTTTCAAGCATGTATTCACATTTCTAATCAGTTTGATGGAGCAATTGAACAGGTAATACAACCGTCAAAAGAATAAAGTGTTAACGGTGAATCGAATATCAATGACCATTATCACGAGTAGTTTTATGCAAAGTTCAAGCTCATTAAAAATTAAACCTAACAATGAGCAAATGTTCCACCAGAGTTTAAGCTCATTAAAAAATGAACCCAGCTCTGGTAAATAACCATTGGAAATGGATTGTCATCAGCTTTTGAGCCTTGGTCATGTTCTTACTATCACCTCCACTCTGTTTTAGCCGATCATACGCCTCCATTTGATTGTTTACCCCTTTTGAGGAACATCTGCGACGAGTGATTCTGTTAGTCATCTTCTTTACACTACCATGATTGAAAAATTCCAAACCTCACCTGGAACCAGCTGCTACCTGAAAATATCACTCGTTCCTCAAAAAAAGAGTCTCCTTTAAGCTCTTTTCATCTGACTCATAAAATATGAAAATATTGCTGAGCAATTCGCCTCTCCAACTCATTAAAACGATTGGAAGTGCTATCCCTCCTCTAGATTTTAATCTTTTTGGACCTAAGGAATCATTACACAAAAAGATCGAGTGCTTGTCATGTTCGGCTCATTAAAACTATCGAAAATTCATCCCTTTCATATCGTTTTATACTTTTTCGGACTTAAGGGATTACATGACGAAAAATGAATCCTAGAGTTTTCTTTCTATCCCTTTTTAGACTCTCTAAAATTGAAAAGGGACCGAGTTATCTTTTTCATTAAACTCATTAAAACATAGCAACGGGTTTGCCTGAAGGGAAAATTATAGAACAATCATATGTTATCCTCCTCAAGCTTGACAAAAATAAAGAGGTACTGGTTAGCAATGATTGGGGAAAAATTGGGAAGAAAACTTGAAGAAACTTTATTGGTAGCAAGTCGCTCTTGAACATGACACTTTCACTCCATCACCATGTTTGAGTCAAGTTGGGTTATTTCGTTCACCGATCATATTACCATTGGTCCACCGTACCATCCTTTTTTGGGGTTAACACTACCAATCCATTTCAATGTCACTGATATGTTCAAGAGAAGTCGCTTAGACAATTCGCCAACCTAGCTTATGACTCATCCGCTGCAATACCTTCACGCTTCATTCTTTCATCACCACCACCCTGAACCCTATATCATCAGATCGTTTTCACCTCCACAGAATCATTTGCTCCGTTTCGTGTCGTAGATGTGGGATTCATTAATGCCCTCCTACGACGAGTCACTTCTTGTCGACATCAGCTCATTATCCAAGAAGTCGACCTAGGAACAACCCTTTCAGTACTTTGAAGCTTGCATGCCTCAATGGCAAGTTTCTCAGTTCCGGTGACAGGTTTACATCAATGGCCTTCGACCGAAAGATTTTGTGTGGTGTTTAATGCCAAGTCCCATTTTCACACCACATGAATTGTATTGTCGTACCTTGAGGGTCATCATCATTATCGGTGATTCCTCTCGCACCTGTTAACAACTTACATCATTGGCTGGTAATCAGGAAATGTCTTTCCGTGTTCGACTCCAGAACATCTTTTCACATGGATCGACTTGTACTTCGGGCGAAGATTGAACGAGTTTGAAGACCTCGTATCTAGTTTCATCCATCCAAGCTGTGATATATTTAGGAAAATAAAGACATCAAATGTACATCATTGCTGCACAGATAATCATCCAAGCCAAAGGATGATGGCTCTACCAGAATCATCAATCTGCCACAGATGGTTGTCTGTCCTATGTACATGAGAATGAATTTATAAATCTAAGCAGGGGAATGCCCACCTCAACTAGATCATGAAAATATTATAAATATAATGTATGGAATTGTATCTTATTACAGGTCACCTTCCACTTCGAAAAACCTCGGATCCTCATGATAAAGCATTTCACCCGACATAAAAAAGATTTACCACCTCATGCTTTAGGGGGAAACTTTTATAGACATATTTGGGCACTCCAACCCCAATCACATATTTCCATAAACCAAGGGCTTCTGAGTCCTTAAAAGTGTTGTTTCACACCCTAAAGGAGCAAGGTCAGCTGATTACATCATCTCCCAGAAGTTCTCCATGAAAAACTACTCAGAACTAGTCAAAACTGGACCATACAGACTGCTCAATGTTAATGGTGTGATGCATCTCACCTGCCACATGCAAAAAGTGTGATGCATAGTGAAAATCCCTTCTGTAGGGTGAGATGGGTGAGAGTAGACAAATGGCAGAGATAGTTTGCAACGTTGATGATCATTGAATCTCCCAGAAACTTCTCCTGTGACACTTGCCTCTCTGAATTCGCCCAGGGATGAGTAAGAGATCATGAAATCTCCAATTGGAATTGAGAACTATCAGAGGAATGAAACTAATCAAAATCCCAGAAGCTGACTCACCCACCTACAAACATCTATATATGGATCCCTCATCTCAAAGATCCGGGGGCTGGAATCTTGTATTTTGTAAAGAAGTGCTGTTGGTTTCTTTGTGGAACATCATAGTGTTGGGTTATCTAAGATTTTCATGAGGTGAAGAAGGGCTTTCATGCTAGGAAGATGATGATGGGTCAAATCAATGGGTCATAATCCTTTCTTCTACTCTTTCTATCAATAAAGCTATTTGAGTTTTCCTCCACATTCTTGTGTGTTTGAGTTGATATATGCATTTGTGTGGTCAATATATATCTGGTCCTATATTGTTTATGATTGTAGATCATTGTGATTTGATGGTATTATGCTGCTTTGACTTTACAGGTGCTCTTTGAAGTGGGACAAGCAAGGAAGGAGTGGCAAAGATCTGTCAGAGGGGAGAGGAAACAAGTAAGGAGCCAAGCGAAAGACTGAGGTTGGTACTCTCTGCTTCTCTCTCATCTACTTCTCATAAAGGAAAACACAAATAAATTTTGTTTATTTGTTTCTAAGATAGCTACCCATCTTAGTGGGACTAGTAGCTCTAAATGGACACTAGATTTCCTGATAACAATTTCTCAATTGAACAGCAACGGTAAATGAACAACAATCAACAATCGATAATTGAACAACAAATAGCTTTAAAGGGTTCCCAATTGGAAAACGTTCTATATTGCAATATGTATAAGATAACAGTCTTGTCTTTCAAGATCTATGATAACATTTATTCAAATGAACACCAATCTACTATCAACATGCATTCACTCATTCTAATCAAAGCGCTACTTAAGTATATCTCACAACTTCACTCTAAATCTAATTGAATAGCAATATAAATCAATATCACAAATATTCACAATAAATGAAATAAATGAACATTAAATCAATTGCAAACACTGAATATAAAACTATAACACAAAAGAGCAGTGGAAATTCTTGTGACTGGGCCTAGAGTCACCAAAAACCTCTGCTTAATAAAAGCTCAGAATATGAAGATGTATCAAACACAAAATTCTTTCATTAACTTCAAGCAATGACTGACAGAGTCACTAATATAACAATGTATATTTCAATAATAATTGCAAATTAAAAGTCTGAACTATATCTAATTGGCTTTCGGCCCTATATACAACATAAAAGAGAAACTTGGATAAAAGCAAACCCTCAGGATCAAGGGATCACGAGGATTTCATAATATAAAATATGATCATGTGATAAAATAGGAATGTTCGAACTGATCTTTCGCTTCCTTGTATACCGAAGATGCCGTGGCTTTTCCCCTTTATGGCCTCATGATGTTCTGTTAACTGAATAACTTTTTCCCAATCTGCATCTCTGCATAAAATGATAGCAAAGAGTCATTTTTTCATACTAGATTTTCTTATTCTATCACCAGATAGTTTCATCCAAATTTAGCTAATATTTTCCTCATTTTAATCTATAAAAAGAGATAATCGTATAAGGATGAGTGATAATTTTTTATGAAACCAGCTCACAAAAAGATATTAAAGAAAGATAAACAACCTCTTTTTTATGAATTCAGCCTCTTCGAGGGGGAAACCTCCTTTACATTACATAAACGAATAATTCTTCGATGATACAAATGACAAGACCTCCTTTCTATATATAGGAGTCTAAGGGGTCATAATATAATCAGAGTCGACATAAAAATAATAATGTAAGGGCACAATAATAACAATAGTGGGCTTCTATGCGGCACAATAATAACAATATGGGGACTACATGGGTACAACAATATAATAAGGGGGTTGTGCTAATAACATTAAGGGGTTACACTAGTAGTATAGGGCCCTAACATGCCCCTTCAAAAAGTGTTGTCTTCAACACTTGAGTAGTTCTTTATGCTTCTGTATAAAATTATTTTCCTCCCATGTGGAATGTTAAGTGGGTAAGTTCTTCCACTTGATGAGATACTTTAAAATTGATCGATTTCGTAGCTGTCAGGTTGTTGTTTCTATGACTGTTCCATGTTCCAATACAATTTTTTCTTCCTCTTCAAGTTTTGGCAATATTGTTTGAATTGGGATCTTCTACAACTTTTGAATGAGTGGCCACACTTCTTTGTCCTTCTTCCATTCATCCCTTACTTCGTTTATCCAATCTAGTTGGATAATAGAAATAGCACAAAGCAATGCTTCCACATCCTCATCCTTTCTTGAGAGTGCAGCTACAACAAAATGTTTCTTCTATTTTCTGTAGATGATGTCAAAGTCATAACCCAACATATTTGTGACCCATTTTTTTTTGTTCTTCTAAAGATAATATTTGTTCTAAAAAGTATTTAAGACTATCATGATCTATTTTTACCTTGAAGTGTCTTGCCATTGGGTAAGGTCACTATTTCTTAAGTGCGTGTAGTATTGCCAACATTTCCTTCTCATAAATAGCTTGCTTGAGATGTAGTCCTAAAAATACCCAATCACCTACATCAAAACATTTTTCACTGCAATGTTGATCTACCTCTTGTTACATTTGATTCTGCACCAAAGTGGTGTTATCCTTTAAAAGTTGGAGAACTTGTTATTGATGCTCGATGTGATCATTCACTACTTGAACCTTTTTCTTCTTGATATGTCATTCTATATTCAGAGTTTGAGGAGTGGTATTTTCTTCCAATGCTTTAAAAGATATGGTCAAATTCATTTCTTGATGCTCAATGTGATCTTTTACTTTCTGAGCATTTTTCTTCTTGATATTTCCTTCTACCCTGATAGTTTGAGGAGTGGTAATTCTGGAAAATGCATTACAAGATATGGTTGGATTCATTTCTTCTTTCTTGATGCGATCTTTCACTTCTTGAACCTTTTTATTCTTGATATTTCCTTTTATCTTGAGACTTTGAGCTGTGGTAAGTGTTGCCAATGCTTTACAAGATATGGTCATATTCATTTCTTCTTTCTCTAGGGTTGGTTCCTCGTGTATATCCTCCTCTATTGATGTTTCTTGATCCTTTTCTTCCTCCTCTTCATAATCTATGTAAAATAATTTCTTCTCAGCACACTTATGACGTTTAGTTCATTTGCTATCACAATTGTAACAAAGCCCTTTTTATCTTTTTTCTTCCAATTGTTGTTGTGTAAACCTTGTAGGTTGTGGAAGGCTAGGAGAAAAAGCTCTTCCATAATTATAGTCTTGAGTGGTGGGATTCCTTGTTTCCATAATTTCACTTCCAATCTTTCTTGCCCACTTGAATGCCTTCTCTAATGAATCAGGTTCCTAGATACGCACCTCATGTTGAATGTTATCCTTTAAGGTACCTATGAAGACATCAATCCTTTGATTCTTTGGAATATCATTTACCCTTATTCAATTTTTGAAATTCCTAAATGTGCTCTTCCATTGAACACTTTTGTTTGATATTTATCAATTGGCTAACTCTTTGTATCCTCATAATGTGCTATCAATTCCTCCGTGAAAATTCCCACATGACAAGTGGTTTACGAGGAAAAAAACCTTTATACCATAAAAAATGATTTGGTTCTAAATAATTAGATGAAATAGCTACCTTTTGTAACAATGGTACACCATGTAGATCAAAATGTTTCTCCATCTGTAGTATCCAATTTATTGGATCCTTGCCATCAAACATCCTCATCTCACATTTTCTTGATTTAAGGAGCTCGATCTTGAAGTGACTATAACTCTGTACCTTCAGATCTTTGAGTTTTGAAATTTTGGTCTGTAATAGCACTCCGAGTCCTCTTTCTAACTCTTCAATTCTGAGTGTGATTGGATTCTTGAAAAGATATCTATTCCCAATCTCCCACAATGACTTAATTATAGACTTCTTCAGTAGAGAGAACTTGTACGACATGCTATGGGTCCCTATTTCAACCTTTGGTTCTGAAAATGGTACACAAAATACTAAAGTCTATCCTCTTTCCATAACTTCTTACAAAAATTCAATTAGATGATCAGAGTGAAAGTTATGATGATTTTCCCAAGGTGACCTGTTTGGGATGTAATTCAGGGGTCTACAAAAACCCTAACTTCCTCAGATTATCTCTGAAAATATAGCGAGACAGGATTTGAAATTCAGAGCTGTGGTTTAGAAATATTTCATCTCAAATGGGTTTTTTTTCACTTTTGAAATGTCTCAGAAACAAAGTTATAGCGAAAATTCCACGATGACCCGTTTGGAATGTAATTCGGTGGTTTGAAAAAACACTAACTTCCTCAAATCATATCTCCGAAAATATAGCGAGACAAGATCTAAATTTTGGACCTGAGGTTCAGCATGATTTCTTCTCAAATGGTTTTTTTTTTCGCTTTTGAAATGTCACAGAAAAAGAGTTATAGAGAAAATGCCATGATGTCCTGTTTGGAGCAGTGAAACCTTAGAATCCAAAGCTCTGATACCAAATGTTATGAAACTAGCTCACAAAAAGATAGAAAAGAAAGATAAATGCCTTAGAATTCAGCCTCTTCGAGGGGGGAACCTCCTTTACATTACACAAATGAATAATTCTTCAATGATACAAATGACAAGTCCTCCTTTCTTTATATAGAAGTCTAAGGGGTCATAATATAATCAAAGTCGGCATAACAATAATAATGTAAGGGCACAATAATAACAATAATGGGCTTCTATGGGGCACAGTAATAACAATATGTGGACTACATGGGTACAACAATATAATAAGGGGGTTGTACTAATAACAATAAGGGGCTACACTAATAGTATAGGGGCCTAACAAAAATGAAGCAGTTTACGAAGAGAAATCATACCTTTTTCCTATCCCAACAACATCTAAATGGTCTCTATTTACTGCTTGATCAATGAAAGATTCAAATTCAAGCTTCAATTGTGATCATCCTACTTCCTGGAACCTTATTTATGTTTGACATTGTCATTGTGTTGGTGTACTTGCTTTCTTTGTCAAGCAATCGTTGATGGAAGAAGATTTTGTAGTAAATAGGAAAATCATACATTAATTGTTTTTTAAAATTATATATGACTACAAAATTTAGGCTTGAAACATTTATTATAACAAATCCACATGACACATTCAAGTCACATGGATTTCATTTTCCCCTTTAAGTGTCACATGAAATAAAATAATGTGTCGAATTCTATCACAACCATAATTTTAAATTCTTCTGTGAATTTATGTTTTGTCCTCCTTTTAATGATCATTTTTAATCATACAACTAACATAATCAAAGTTGTATACAATCCAGGAAAATTGTTTGCATTAGACTATCCTTCAGAATTCTTCATGACCACATATAATACACAATTACCATTTAAATCTATGTTAAATCTATTTTTGAGTAATTGTTAGTTTGAAAGTGGTTTGAGATCAAAGTTGGGGGAAACACACTATTAAATTAGTTCGTTTTACTAGGCTGCATTTCTATTGATTTTGATTAGGAGTATTTGTAACCCTTGGGTTCAACATGAAAATTAAAAAAAAAAAAGTGGATGATAATGGAGAATTAGGCTTTAACTAACTTAAAGGAGAAATTAGGATTTCCTTTAAGCTAAATAAACATGGGTGGATGACCAAGAAATTAATAATTCAACCAATAGAAAACATATAATTATGAAATTTACTTGTTCCTTTAAAACCCTTGCAAGAAATATTGAGAATGACAAGATACTCTTCGAGATAGCTTGATAGATCTTGCAAAATTGAAACAAACCATCATACTGATGCCAAAATTCATTTAAGCTAAGATCTTAAAATAATTCTCCATAATTTACACAACAGATAAGGTTCACAACTAAAAATGCCATGAAAATTGAATAAACTTGCTTTCTATTAGTACTAAAATTCAAAATAAAGTTGACATGAAGACATACATGATGAGAGAAAAAGATAACCTAATAGTTACTTTTGAATTATTCCCAAAAATTGCTTCAACACCTCCCAACAATTCACCAAAACATTTGGCAGATTTTTCCCTACAACCAAGATCCCCCCGCCCCCCTTTTACATTTCAAAATCAAGTCTATATATAGGCACTCCAAGAGTTTGGACCTACTCTAAAACACTAGAGGTATATCAAAAACCACTTAATTTTGTTACAAAATTTCTAGTTGTATTGTAAATTACTTCTTCTAGAGTTTTCCTTGGATATCTGTTGACAACAGTGCAATGGGCCCCTCTAAATTTGGCTTTGATTCCAACATTTTCTCTTTCCTAACTCGGTTTCGCCTTCCTTCCTACTCTTGATGTTAACTGGGCTACGTGTTATAATGAACCCACTACCAATGCTGCTAATGGTGTTGTTGTTGTTGTTGGCTACTATTGTATTACCCAAAGTGACGTCCTTGAATTGGAGCTGACATCCATTAAATTTTCCCTCGATGGCACTTGAAACTCTTTCTGAAGGGCCAATTTGTAGAGTCTCAAGAAACCCCTCCATTTGGGACCTATTAGTACCTCAAAAGATTAGGCCTCTTGAGCGAGCTACTCAAGTATCGTCACTGGTCAGTAATTTATCTTCCCTAGCTTTTCGAACATGTTTCTTAGTGTGAAGAGAAGTTTAAAGTGGTATTTGTATAAATCAACAATATCCATACCTTGTAGTGGTTGGTATTCTACTCTAAAACCTTTCTGATATTTCTGGAGAGAAATTACGCTATTCATCAGTACCTCCCTTCGATATATTTCATTGTTTCAATCAAAGATACAATGAAAATTCATACCATAGAGTACTTCACACTTTTCCTTGAAATCCTTAATCTCCTGCCACATGTACTCTTCCCTTTCTTTAACCAATTCTTTGAATCCTTGTTTCATCTTCACTTGGTTAAATCTACTTAGTAATGTAGTTCGGTTCAATCTTGTTTTCACCTCTTTTTTATTTTGTCAGTTGATTCAAATAGCCGACAATCTTATCTACCTTATTTGGGTTCTCCCCAAGGGGTCCCCTGAGCGCTTTCATTTCTGTGTGAGCTAATCTAACGATTTTTATTTTCTCCTTAATGAGCTCTACAATCCACCACCATTTGTGCATTAATTTAGTTATATTATCCCAAATATTCCTCTTAGCCATCTTAAAAGCCGAAATGGTGAGGTGTTTCCTACTTCGAATGTTAAGCTTGGATTCAATATTATCACCATGCCCTTGGGCCTGATATAACTCCGCCTTGAATCTATCTAGATATTGCTCCTTGTTTCTCAATTCTATGTCTCAAAATGTTGGCAAAATTTAAAGTTTCCTTGCTTATTCAAACATAGTTACTGACTCAACTTTCCCTATCAAAATAATGGGGGTTGCTTGCATGATTTCGTTCATTATTTCCCTTACATTTTGCAACCATTCTTCTAACAATCTGACTCAATCCTTCAATTCTTGGTTTCTCATAAGAGTGCCATGTAGTGTCATGTAGCCAATTCTACTATTTGTAGAGGATGCGTGTCTGACATCTTTAATTTCCCCTTCAATGAATTAATTTCTTCATTCTTTTCATCCAACAACTCTTGATATTTTTTAAAGTCATGTGGGTGGGTGGTCAAATGCACAATTTTATCTTCCAAGTATTTAACCTTTTTTCTATTTCCCCTATCGATAGTCTGCTAGTATTTTAACTAAGCACTGACTTTGGTGGACATGCTTTGTATTTTTTGGGTTGTAACATATGTCGTATGCATCCTCTGATATATTATCTATGTGGAATGCATATGTGTGTCTAGGAGATTACATTAGGGAACATTTTATACATGTAAATACATATGATGTACTTGATAGTCTACCATGGAAATTGTATTTTCTACTTTGGACTCTCTTGTAGTGGCTGCAACACCCTCCAAAATTTTGGCCCACATCCAGTTTTGGAGCCTCCTTTGAGAGTTTTATTTAATGTTTTCATGCACTCGGGTTCACCTTGTGAGATCATGTGAGTCTTTGCACCCACCTTACTTTATCGTTCAATGAACAACTTTTGTATGTTGGTATCAATGTATCACTTGCGACTGTGTTCTCGTCATGAAAAAGGTATTCACTTTGTGTGTATGTGTTGTGTTCACTAGGTAAACATTCATTGCATTCATAGATAGAGTTGTATGTAGTATCATGTAAGCGTCGTCACGGTCGTCCAACGATCGACCACAAGTGTTTCTCTTGTCACTCACACCGTCATTCGATCATGTTGAGCATGTGTGTCTTAATGCTTCGAGGCATCTTGTTATCAAGTCATGTGAGTGTGTGTTTGCAAGGTCGGACATGCACCATTTAATTTTCTCACACACTTAGTCATTTTTTATAAAATTCTGATGACCAGATTGCCCTCTCAAAACCAGACCATCACTCTCTCATCAACTCGAGCGATTGCCACCATAACAACACAAATCCACCTACCAAGCCATTTCAAGCCGCGTTGCCTGCAATCTTATCAATCAATACTCATGCTGGTCAAATAGAGAGTTTTACTAGGCAGTCAACCTAAGACTAACTCCACTCAAAAATTGTGCAGAGGTTGTAGACCATGCCTGCTCAACTAACTGAGAAAATTGCATAGACAGGCCAGACAAATGCCCAGTGTCATCCCTGTGTCCCTCATAAAATTGTGTAGTTTTCCTAGATAGTCACTAGTGAGCCGGCGGATTTCTCACCTAGAAAACTGATCTGATTTCATGAGAAATTCCTCTACAGGCTAGTAGTCCGCTCAGCTCAGAAATTGCAGAGAGGTGGTCATTAGGTTAGCCTCCCAATAACTGTGCAAATTTTCCTACCAACAGCTCCCAATAGCCTGCTGCCAACTACCTCCAGGAACTGCGTAGTTTTTATTGCCAAGCTCCCATAGCCTGCTACTAGCTCCCTCCAAGAACTATGCAATTTTTGCTGCAAAGCACCCACTTCCCACTTACTCCAGAAATTGCATAGCTCCTATCTGCCCAGTTTTTTTGCAGCCTGCATTGCTTCTCCCAAAAATTGTGTAGATTTGTCCTCCAACTGCGCCAGATCCCGTAGATAGTCACGGCCGATCCACAATGCCCATCTCCATCTCCTAGTGACTTCTGCATGCTTCTATCAGTAGTGTTCGGAGCCCACATCCCAGCTCAAAACTTGCCTCACATAGTTTTGTAACCTTTCTCTCTCTCTCGATCAGCTGCAATCGAAAACAATCATGCATCATGGTAGACTATGAGGTTTATGGATTTGATGTTGTCTCATCATGAGTGTGTGTAGATATAGGTACATAAATAGACATGACACAATGACATATGGGATGAACAAGGAGAGTACATGCAAAAGAACATGTTCATGAACGAATGAACAAATGATGCATGCAAGGAGATGTGTTCATGAACGAATTACTATGCAAAGATGTGTTCATGGATGAACGAATGGATGAACACGTGAAGATGAGTTTGCAGATGGATAAATGGAAGAACATTCAAGGATGAGTTTGCAGACAAACAAATGGATAAACATGCATTTTCATGAACCGATGAGAAAACGATCCATGCGAGGAGATGTGTTTGTGAATGGATGACCATGAGAAGATGTGTTCATAGATGTACACATAGACGAACACATGAAGATGTTTTCATGGATGGATGAACGAACGAGAATGTCAAGCATGCCAAAGTACAATCAAGGAGAAATGTGTGAATGCAACATCAAGCAAACCCAATGACCATCGAAGACTCCACACATGTTGCCATGCAGAGGTGAAGCTATGATACACCATGAGGACATCCATCACTTAGCAGCATTGGAGCTCGACATGCACACTAGTAGCAGCTCGAAAGTACTAGCACTATCATGTTCAGTCGTCTCATGAGTCATGTCAGCCACATCACTACTGTGGGCCATACTATGCTAATCAATGTAATGTAACGTGGAAGTCAAAGAGACCCACTTGTAATCTGAAGAGACATGTAAAGTTGAAAATTCATGAAAGTAAAATAGCCATGAGGGAAGTCGAACAGTCACAAGGGGCCTTTTTACACTTTGGCTATAAATAACCCTCATTTTTACATACAAAATACTTTTCACCTTGGCTCCTCCCACATAGCCTTGAGAGTCTATAATATTTTCTTGGAGGAGTAAGTAGTGACTCCAATTCCCCGTCCATGGGGTTAGTGATGTATGGTGTATCAATGTGCCTTGCAACTTTCACTTAATTCAAAAGCCTACTAACCAACCAACATGTCTTCACACATGTCATGTAGTTGTTTGTAAGATTTGTCCTGAACACTTGTAATACATGTTCCTTTAACTTGTGTTTAACACTTGAATTCATTTAGCTGCTCTAATACATAAATTAATGAAAATGTGTTGTATAAGTTGTTAACATTGTCTTGCCCATGTTGGTTACCTCCTAGACATCAGACAGAACCTTTCACATAAACTCACTATAATGATTGTTTCACTAATGCGAATTGTCCGTTGAGTGTTGCACGTGCTATCTTCCCTTCTGTGTTGTGACTACCGCATTCATGTAGATTGCTCCTCCAAAAGCTATACACGTCATGTTATGTTGTGTGTTCCTAATAGAGTTGTGCTTCCTCCCATCTGATTTCGGACACACTCCCACCCTCTCTCTCTTTGGTGAAAGAACCCTGACACAAGTAACACTATCAATCACAACGCACGTGAACCTGGTCATTTAAAGAAACAACATACGACTCTCACGTGCTGACAAGAAAGAGCTAAGGCGTATATTTAAGATAATGGCAACCGGGCCATCCTACTGGATGGGACTCCTACACAAAATGGTGTGAGGTCTAGTTGGGACTTCATACAGGGAGATCCCCTACATTGGCAGGTCTAGCACCATCGACAAACTCCAACATGACCATCTTAAGAACGCCTTTGTCATAAAATAGAGGACTTTTGAGCTGTGTTAGAGGTAGTGGTATGTTGTCTACTATCCTGACATCCCTCTTCCTATCCTTAGATGTGTACTTGTAGATATATATAATTTGTTCAATGATTGACACCTGTCATAGTTGTGACACCTCTCCTGATTCTTTAGTGGTGTGCTCGGTCATGCCAGAGTGTAAAGTCTCCATCGTAAATTTTTTCTTTGAGGAAACTGCCAACTAACTATTATACAACAACAAGGCTTGGTATTTCATCTCTTCATTACCTTCATCTTCCCCCTCCGGGTATCCCTCCAACCTAATCCTCTTGGAACTCTATTCTCCCGCTCTATCAGCCTCAACGGGTTTAGTGGTGTCTCGCTTATTCTGAAAGAGACGATAATTTTATAATGTAGTGTCATGAAGTAGTTCCTTAACTTCTTCCTAGTTTTCCTTATTAGCACACTGTTTAATCCAAGGATTCAAGTCATGTTTGTGATTCTCTTGATCCTTGTCCTTTCTTACGTTGTAGATAATGTTATGCAAGTCATACCTCCAAGTTCCTCCATTTGGGAAATGAAAGCTGTTAAGAATCCTTTCCATAGTTTTGTTGAAGCCCCGAAAATGAGGTCGAAAACAAGGGGGATACCCACCCGGTCAAGACCTTGGTTGGCAGCTCCTTATCTGTTTGGTATAGCGGGTCTGACTGGGAATAATGGGACCAGTTTCCCAATCTAAGGGTGTATGTGTGTGTAGAGTTGGATAATGTTGATCTAAGAATACTTTAAAGCTAATTTAATTCAGATTCCTAAACTAACTCTATGCTATTGTAATCTAATGAGAAACAACACATCTAATCTACGCTAACCCGGGATGTATATCTTCTATTATGCGATCTAAAGAGATTTCAAACAATAACTAGTAATAAAGATCATTCAGCTAGCATAAGAATAGAAATCAATTGAGATAAACCACTTTGCATAAGAAGTTAGGAAAAACAATTGTGAAAAGCATATCGCATAATAAGTTATTCATATATCAGACATAAATAAATGACTCCACCGTACAGAAGTTCCAAATGGTAACTCATACATTCATGCAATAACATATAAACAACTGAAAATTGTATATCACTTAAAGAATATAAGCAGAAATGGCCAACAGATAAAAGTACGATTATGACTAATCCTACTCACAACCTTCAAGAAAAAACGATCTATCTCTACTTGTTCTAACATCTACTAAGAGTACAAAAGTGCAACATCAGTAGCAGACATCAAATGCAAATAAAAATAAATCTCGATCCATCCATTCATCAAAACCTCCTCTCAGTGTGCAGAAGTGCATGTTCCGAGGACAAGTTTTTGACAAATCTCTGGACCCTTCTCTAAATGCATGAGAAGGGTTTAAATACTGCTAACTAATTAACTTAATTACATAAATTTAGGATACGGTTTTAAATGACCGCCCTTTTGATAAAGAAAAACTATTTCTAAAAATGCAATCTAATTCTAAACTATTTCTGTATTTGTTCCTCAGTGCTATAAGCACGCAACATCCGCCATGGGAAGAGTCGGCTGGTTGCTTTCCGCTTCCGTTTGAGCTATGAAAATAGAAATAAAAAGCGCTGGCACCACTTTCTGGTAAACTAGAAGATATTTTCGAGAATCTTCCTCTTGCTGGGTGTATTCATTGCGTGTATACTTGGTAATGACCCAAATTTCTCTTAAACTGATTCTGCTTTTGCTATTTCGGTTTCCGGCCTTGCGGATGACTGAAAAAGTTAGGGATTTTACTCTCTGAATAATTTTCTGCATCGAAAACTGCCTCCGTTCTTCATTCAGGGCTTTTCTGGTGCGTAAGCTTCAGGGTTTTTGTAAACATGCTTCTTTTGTGTGTCTTTGACTCTGAGCTTTAGGTGGATTATTGACATCAGCACCTGTTGAGTGCTATTCTGGAATCTGTGGTCCTGTCGCATGCGGCATCTGTTTCTAAAGGGATTTCTTCTCTGTTTTCCGAGCATTGACGCTTTCCCCTTTTCCTTAGATGTTTCCTGCACATTGATTTATGTTATTTCTTGTCTTACAGTTTATGCAAAGGAAAAGAGTAGTGATAATAAAGATTGACATGAAAGCTTTAATCTCTTATGAATGCATAATCATGACATCTGTAGCGAACTGACTCTTCGAAAAACACGAGACTGTCCTTCCTAAATACTTTGGCGTACAATCATTAATTTCTTTTAAGGCGCGCTCCCAATTTTGTTTAACGTACAGTTTTCCATTGAATACTGCGCCGAGGAAAATTTGCGATGAGCGAGTTCTGCGACTCGCATCGCAATATCGCGGATCGCATCGTCAAGATGTGTTATCGGAGAAAATTATGATCACGAATTATCGCAGCTCGCATTCATCGCAGATCGCAGCATCGTAGATTTAGTCGTTCAGTCATTGTATGCTATTTATACGATGTTGCGATATGCGACGTCGCATATCGGCCGTCGGAGATTTCTTAAGTTTCTTTATTTAAGAGCGCTTCATAATGAATGCGATGTGATGAATTTCGCGTCGCTTCTTCGTAGTTTACTATGATCATAAAAAAAAACGTTTCATTCTTTTGATGCGATAAAGTTTTAAGGAATCAAATACAAAAATGTTCATAAAATTGTTTTTTTGGATTTTTATTAAGGGTCCCCATTTGCTTGGTGTTATTGCTAATATCAAACAAAGAGGGGGGTTGTTGGTGGCCACAACAATGGTGATTCACTGGGAAGAACCTGTTATCTCTGCTTTTCTATTGAATTTTAACTTCTGAAATAGAAAAATTTTCATAAGTCTAAATTTTGTTATGGACATATAGAGTACATAATGCCTTATCCTATCAATGATATTTTGTTTCAACCTTTTTATATTCCAATCGTTCGCTTCCTCAAGCTTAGTCCTTGTATTTACACCAGCCATTACTCGGTCTTTTAAAGATAAAATAAGGTCATCTCTGTGTGTTGGCTTTTTAAAATATGCTCATTTGTCATAGGTAGAGCCTCTGCTGCCAGCAGGCGTCCATAGCCTCGACAGGGTTACCTGTTACCCAACAATGATCCT